>CANSZD010002987.1:742500-890000 GCA_947648045.1 Beta corolliflora
GCGAGATTGACAACCTTCGGGATGAGCAATCGTGAAGCCTGAAAGTATGAATGTCTGAAAGATTTGAATGTATGTATGAAAATATGTGTTTGTATGTCTGAAAGTATGAGTTTTTGTAGGGAAGTTTTGTATTTCGTAGAGGGGTTCGTAAAGTATTCGTCGAGTTCGAAGTGTGTGAATGTGAAAAATCCGTTCTTCTATCTGTACGGAAATCAGGCCTATTTATAGGGAAAACGACACTGCGCCTCACGCGCTAGTTGCGCCTGCCGCAGGCGGACGTGTTAAGTGCATGACGCGGCACGCCCAGTAGAAAGCGTACACGTGGTACGCGTTTTGAAAAAGATAAGAAAGAAAAGCCGCGTCTCACGCAGAGAGATACGCTTGACGCAGAACTCTATATGACACAGAAGTCTACATGGCAGTTCTGTGCGCTTGGCGCAGGATTACGTGGAAGTCTACGTGTCAGGACACGTGCGCTCAGTGTAGGTCTGTGCGCTCAGCACAGTCAGCTGCGCTCAGCACACGTTGGCGCGCTCAGCGCAGGGCTTGTTTTTGACACGTTTTGACAATTTTTTGATAAAAACGCGTTTTAAAAGATTTTCTTATATCTTTTAACTACGGATATCTGATTTTACGGGATAAAATCTGATTTTAACTATAAAAATATCTTTTGTAAATATTTATTTATTATAAATAAGACAATTAATTATTATTAAATAATTAATTGGGCTTTTCAAAGAATTGGGCTCAAAATACAATTAATTATCATGAATAATTAATTGGGCTTTAAAATTGGACTTTAACCCTTTTCGAAATGGTTTTTAATGGCTTTTCAGACTGCTCTGCCCTTGGGTCGGACCAAATAAGACCACGGTATGTTTCATCATCGGGTCCTTAAATGGGGAGACACGATTATGTGTCTACAACTTTGTATTCCAAAAAATATATTCAATACATCGCATAATGTATTCGAAAAATTCCAAGTTGTCAATTCCAAAAAAAATATATTCTTTGTTGCCAGTTCCACCAAATGCAACCCAATTCAATACATCAAAATATTTGTTGTTGTTGTTGCCACTTTACAGCCTAACTGCAATATTTCGGCCCAATTACAACTTTTCGACCTAGCAGCACAATTATAAGACCAATTTAGGCCACAGTGTGAGGCCATTTCCAACACCACCATCATTCGTTCTACGTTTATTTGGTGTAACTGCATCAACAACCTACAAACTAGTTATCATTACCAACAACCTACAAGTTTCTTGAGTAACTATTACCAACTTTTTATTTAACCAGTTTATTTTATTAACAACTATTGTGGACAAGTTTCTTGCGTAACTATTACCAACTCTTTTAATTACAACTATTGTGGACCGATAATTGTTATTAAACCACAATTACTATTCGACTTAACAATTATTATTAAAACCCACTACAAAATCTATATGGTATTATAAAAAACTATTCCACTACAAAATAATTATTAAACCACAATTACTCACCTCTGGATTTGGAGCTCGTCCCAACTTATTAACCGTCTTCTTTGTAGTACCACCATCTTTGGGGTCTTTAACCTTGTTCTTTACAGCAACTTCAACTTCTTTCCCCTTCCTCTTCACCTTCTCAACCTTCTTCGAGGCAACCTTTTTCTTACCCTTCTTTGTGCAAGAGGGAAATCTCATGGATCGGGATCCCTTGCGCGGCTTAAGTGAAGGGTCCTTAATATTCACATAAACTCCGACTCGTGAGACATCATCGGACTCTAAAGCAGCATGTGAATCATTTAACAGTTGGGGTAGTCTAGAAACAGAACTAGGAGTTCCTATGTTGGTCACTATATTGTTCCCCACAGATGATGGAGTGCATTGATTAACACTATTATTTGTCACCTACTTCGAGTGCTTCTCATCAAGAGACCTCTCAAGATTGTGGAGCTTCTCCAACACTATTTCCACATCCCCATAATGGGCAGCTTTCAGACAAATGGGATCAAATACAGCCATCATCTTGTCGTAACACATCACATTAATTCTCAGTTTTAGAGGGATCATGGTAAGCCACTTTCACCATTGTGTGCCTCCGAATAATGTCCTTCCTCCATCGACTAAGTACGTACTTCTGTGGCACATCTTTTATGTTCATACAATCATACATATTTATAATGTGATCGCATATAATTCCGTTACACTCAAATAACAAACACTCGCACCATACTTCCGTTGTACACAAGTCTAAATTCACTCGATAGCTCCACCGCTTTCCAAGGGGTACTTCCTTCCTTGTGGCTTTGCAAATAACTCATACTCTATCCCCAAATGCATGTTCTTCCATATTCTCACTTAACTCCCTCTTCCCTTGCCATTGCACATACAACATCTTCAAGCATTCCGCTTGGACTTCCTTAAAATTAGCATCACTATATTTTTCTTGGAATATTGCTTCAGCCTTGAACTTATTCATTAATTGCCTAACATACTTACTTGAATTTGCATCAGCTGCTCTCTCACTATTGGCTCTACTTTCCATCGCCTCATAGTATTGCTCAACAAAATCACGCAACTTTGTATTCTTGTGCACAAATCCATCAAAAAAGTTAATGTTTTCCGGCCGCTGTGTAGTCTTCATTCCTGCCCAAAATAGGTGCTTCATGAAAAGCAGTGCCCACATACATTGCTCCATATAGAGACCTTACAACAAACATAAACTGGATTAACAAAATGCCTCAAATATACATAAACAGGGATGCTCAATACATAAACAACAACTGGTTAACACAAATATGTTTACGGTTTGAACATGGGTTAAATGAGGTAAAATAATAAATACAGTTTCTATTATTACAACATTACATGCAAGCCACTCTTCTACACCAAGATCGTATTTGTCAATTGCAACGCCCCAGTTCCTCAAACTCCTCTCAAACACTATCATAAATTGCATCAAAGAGAGCCTCCTTGAACTCTTGATAGTCCTCATACATACCCAATTTCTTACCAAATTTAGTAAGTATGTGCCGCAAGCACCAATGATGGTATGTGTCGCCACCCCATGACATTGGTAAACGCCTTCGTCATAGCCGCATCTTGGTTTGTTAAAAAACATACATGAGCTTTTCCCCCATGCACATCAACCAAGTTTTAAATACCCAAGTATATGTTTCCGCATCTTCGTGGTACATAAGTGCACATTCAAGTAAAATAGTTTGACCATGGTGATCTACTCCAACAAAGTTTGCATTGCGAGATCATAATCATTAATCAAATAAGTTGAGGGGATGGAAAGAAAAGTTGTTGTCTAGGGCCGGGAAAGAGGTACTTATTAAGGTCGTGATTCAAGCTCTACCAACTTATCTCATGGGTGTTTACAAGATTCCAATGGATGTTATTCAAGAAATTCATTCTGCTATGGCTCGATTTTGGTGGGGAGGGAAAGGCGAGGAGAGGAAGATGCATTGGGTGAGTTGGGAGAAAATGTGCAAGCCAAAGTGCATGGGGGCATGGTTTTTAAGGACCTTGTAGTTTTTAATGATGCTTTGTTGGGGAAACAGGTTTGGCGTTTATTGCATTACAAAATTTCTCTTTTGAGTCGTGTGATGAGTGTTAAATATTACCCACATGGTGACATTTTCAAAGCAAGACTAGGATATTCGAATACTTATGCTTGACGTAGCATTTGGAGTGTGAAGAGTTTGGTGATGGAGGGGTTAATTTGGAGAGTGGGAAATGGGAAGGATATTGACCTATGGTCGGATCCTTGGGTGGGGGATGAGGAGGGAAGATTCATCAAGAGTGACCGCGTGGAAGGCTTGAATGTAGTGGGAGATTTGATTGATGTTGAAAGAAAGGAGTGGAGAGTGGACATTCTTGAACGGCATTTTAACGAGAGGGATCAAAGGTGTATTCTTTCTATTCCTTTGAGTTCAAGAGATTTAAAAGATGATTTGACATGGGCATATGCTAAAGATGGGCTCTATTCGGTAAAAGTTGCGTACATGCTAGGGAAAGGAGGGAATTTGGATGATTTTCACCGTGTTTGGGGTCTTTTATGGAGCTTGGAGGTGTCCCCAAAGGTGCGTCATTTTCTTTGAAGGGCTTGCACAAACTCTCTTCCCGTGAGGTATGTTCTAAATAGGCGCCATTTGACTGATAAAATTGTGTGCCCTTGCTGCTCTAGTGAGCCCGAAACTCAACACCATTTGTTGTTCTCTTGCACGAGTTTTGCGAGCTTATAGGAGGCAGGAGGTTGCCAAGGTTTGCTGCAAAATATTAAAGAGGAAGGAATGTGTGAAACTTTAGTGAGATGGAAGGATCTAGACCGGAAAGCTGTTCAGAAAGGATGCTATATCATGTGGAATATTTGGGCTGAGAGAAATAGAAGAATCTTCAAGCATCAATCCCAACCCGTAGCTGTGTTGAGCCAACGCATCATGAGACAAGTTGAGGAATTTAACCAATATGCTACTCGCATATATGGAAACTCAAGAAAGAAGGGTGTGTGCAGCCCCTCACAGTGGTGCGCCCCGCCTGCTGCCGTGCTGAAGCTAAACACCGATGTAAGTGTGGGAGAGGAGGGGTGGATTGGCCTTGGTGTAGTGGCCCGTGATTCCGTAGGCAAGGTAGTTATCTCGGCTATGAGAAGAGTCCGTGCATTTTGGCCTCCCGAGGTGGCCGAATGCAAGGCCATTCATATGGCAGTTGGGCTAGCGAGAGCCCATGGTTTATCCAACGTGATAATTGAGTCGGATTCGCAGGTGGTTACGACAAGGTTAACAAAAGCCGCCCTTTACTTTTCTGATCTAGATACTATTCTTGGTGATGTTCTTGAGATAAGCAATGTTTTCACTTCCATTAGTTTTACTCATGTTAAGAGAGATGGGAATACTGTTGCCCATAATCTTGCTAGAGTTGTGCCGTTTAGAGTAGAGCAATGTTGGGAGAATCATGTCCTTAGTGATGTAGCTCCTTATGTACTCATGGACACTTTGTCCCTTGATTAATGCACTTCTCTTTTCCCCTCAAAAAAATTAATCAAATAAGTTGAATCAAAGGTCAAAATATCGCCAAAGTACTCGTACGCAGACCTACTCCTAGCATCAACCCATAATACATCTTTTAGATGACCGAAGTCATCTAACCGGTGCATGTCGAAGAAATGTTGATTATCAGCAGTCATTTTCTCAAAATATAAATGCCTTGCATTTGTGTCACCATCTACTAATGTAAAGTTAGGTTCCTTAGCAATATTATTGCGCAAGTCTCGTTCCGCCACTAACATGTTATCGAAGCCATTCCTCTCGATCGCAAGACTGTTATGGATAGTAGACAACTTCACTCCAGCATTTTATCATTGAACAACTTCCTCCTGACTGAACAACTAACCTCCTCGTGCCTGAACTTCCTAATATATCGACTCTTGCCAGGGGTAGGGTTATGATTCTCATGCTTTAGGATAACTTTCTTCACTTCCCATGCCCCGTCCAAAGTAATTACTGCATACAACATTACATGATAACCACACTTCTTCGTCTTCCTAGTGGATATTTCAACACCATTTCTACCACAAGCAACCCTCTTTCCCTCAATCCTTCTACGATTGTCCGGTTCACCGACACTTTCACACTTCCACGCGTAGTTCCACCACTCCTTCACTGCCTCCCCAAGTATCTTTTTTTTTTTACCCCATCAGCTCTTATGACATCAAAAACATGTTCTTTACCATAGAGCTTAAAACACTTATCAACCTCCTCCTAGGAACCGAAAACCATACCAACTACAGGAACTAGAGAATATACATTTCTCCCACTTACATTCATATCGTCTACCACTGTTACACATTGGTTATCAAGGTCCTTTGCATTAGGAATTTCATAGACACTTACATTCAAATCTAGGGCTAAAGAATGTTCCTCATCACCACACTGTCAATGACTAATATAACAAATCAATTTTTCCCAACAATATTGCTTCACAACATTTTCACATATTAACTTCACAACAAAATGACTTCATCAAACAAAATTTTGTTGTTATTCACATACAATAAAATAGGAAAGCAAATTTACCCAAGAACAATATCAATCATAGCATTAATTATCAAGAACAACATAATCCATATTTAATACAATGAATAAAATTGAGAAAATTAATAAATACAATCAACTAGTATTTATTCACATAAAACAAAACATGAAACCCTTTTTTCCCAACAACAATATTCAATAAATTATGTTTCAAACAGAATATTAGATAATTATGATATTTCACAAACTGGATTTAAAAAACTAACTCGTTTTCCCCGTCTAATTAACTTATTAAATTAACAGACTAAACAAGTAATATATTATGCCCTAATTAACACAAATAAAGAATTTCGGACATTATTTATGAAATTCATAGGGGGTGAATACGAACCTCATAATGTTGGGTATCCATGTAATCGTTTACCGCTTTTCGGCTTACTTCCAACTGGATTTTCTCGTTGTGGATTTTTCCCGCGCCCACTTGTTTGTTTCTTTCTTAAACAAATGACCATCTTGTTTCTTTTTCTTTTGGAAAATGACCCACTTGTTTCTTTTCATGAGGAATGGAAGACCTCATACCCATTCCATTGCCAAAATTTATAAAATGTCGCTGTAAGTTTTCTGATAATATTATTTTGATACCTCACACTATATTTTATTACTATCCCCCTGTTAGTGGGAAAAGGTGCCCACTAACGATTATCATTTGATCATCCTTCGTGCCTAGAGAGAGGAAAAAAGAAAAGTGAACATAGAAATGTGCAATTGCAGGCGGCAACTGGCAGTCCCACAAGGCCACAACATACTCCAAAAAAAATTAGCAGATTAAGTTAGTAGCCACAAGGCTTTGCTAAGCCATCAGATCACTTGGTTTAAGTTTCTTTTTTCATAAGTTTTCTCTTTTTTAATTTGTTTTCCCCCAAAATAATTTTCGCCTATTTGCTATTTGGACTTTCGTTCAAATTTTTGTTTTTTTTGCTTAAATAGTTAATTGCATTATTAACATCTTCATTATTGTTAGTAGTTGATTTTTTTGCACAATTTTATTTTATTTCATCATAAAATTATATTATTATGAATAGAATACTTAATTTGTCAACAAACTCAATAATATCATATAATTTCAAATTAGAATCATTAATAGATTTTTAACTATGATGTTTATGTATATTATAAATTGTTAAGTTGAATATTAATTTAAAATTTATAAAGTTAATGTAAAGTAATAATACAATGTCAATTTTGATCCACCCATCAATAATCACACAATTCAAGAAACGAATAATAATGCTCAAAACCAAAGAGATGAAACATAATTTTGACTCAGACTCAAGCCACTAATGAATAGAGTACCTTGAATACCGGTTAGAGAACCTTCAACAAGTATTTCTGGGGACCCTTCAAAATTAAAATCCTAGATCTGCCCCTATTCCCTGATACTCACTAAGAGAGGAGTATGAGGCTGGGAGAGAATACTTGTACTCCATACAGACACTGATATTTTTTTGGCAATAAGTATATACGGACCGTGATGATGATGGTAGTAGAAAATAAAGGTACTCTATTTTTAATGAAGTTGATTTTAGCAAGAAAATTAAGTTTAGGATTGGCATGGTTTTCACTAATAAAAATGTATTGAGGCAAACCATGAAAAATATGCTTGTGCGAAAGGGTTTGACTACTACTACCTCCATATGATGCTGAAAAATGTAGTGCGTATTTTAAGAAATGTACTATGAAGCACTCAAGGAAATAAAGTGAAATGCAAATGTGTACCTAAATGCAATTTCAAGTTGACTACAACTATAATGGGTAGCATTAGTACATTTCAAATTAAGTCATTTGAAGAGAGTCTTGGTTATGGGTAGCAAGACAAGCGCACAAAACTTTCGATTGAATTGCTAGCCAATGAATGGATAAAAGACTTTAGCGATGATCCTAAGTCGAAACCAATTGCATTTCAGGTGAAAAGTCCAAAATTGAGATATATCAAATTCTTAATTATTATAAAATTATTTTTTGCATAAAAAATAGATCAAATAATGTACTTAAAAACACTAATTACAAAATTAACTAAAATAATATTTTTTTATTAATATTGATTAACTTTATAAATAGATACTCCCTGTGTGTTTTTTTACTCTTCTTACTTGGAATCTTGATGCTATATATTCACAATTAGGGAGAATCTTCTCAATTTTTCTCACTATATAAGAAAAAATATAATCATGTGAGATCTTGTTTGATTCGTCTCAATGAGTACTTTATCAATATTTAATTTTTATAACAATCCCTTAGTCTATGATACTTTGAAATTATTGTTAGTGTTTGTATTGCAATTTTAAAGGCAGAATTAGAATCTGTGAAAGTGTAGGCATCTAAAATTGCTTCCTATATAATATGAATATTTTAAAAGAATCGTCAATTAGTTTTTTTAAAGGAAAACTATAAACCACAAGAAAGAAATTTTGAATTCAGAGGGAGGGTAGAAATTAGGTCATGAACCATATTCGCCCAAATGAATGGCCTCTACTTAATTTAATGACATTATAAACACAAAATATCGTTTGATTTCATAATATAGGAAAATAGACTATAGTTAATTTTTTAGCATGTAAAATCTAATTACATTGACCACTTTAATTAATAAAAAAAATCTAGCAACCTAATAGGTTGTGCAGATAATCTGATTCAATCCATAAAATATTTATTTTGGTCTTGAAATTAGTTTAAATATACAAAGTGGAAAGAATCATTCAAAGCATCATAAAAAGAATTTAAGAAAATAAGAAAAATAAATATTTACATTAAGAATAATAAAACATGGTGAATAAAAAAAGAATTAACAAAAAAGGACCCTTGAAATTTATACCATTCTGCTGAGGTCGTTCATTGTACGTGTTGTAGTCTAACATCTACGGCTCTTTCTGAGACACTTGGGCTTATCAGAGCCGTACACGTGTCACCTTAGTTAAAGAGAAGAAATGTCTTGCATCTTTGGGCTACCCTCAGCAGAGTTAAAAGGTCTAAATTCTGGCCCAGCAGTCAGAGTCCAGCAATGTAAGGTGGCTGCATGAGAGTGGTTGATAAACCCTCCCAAATCATGGCATGCCACGTGTCATGATCTGATTCTTCAGCCAATCAAAAGCCACTATTCTAGGTCAGATTTTAAGGTTAGCTGTCATCTTGCTATCACTATAAATACCCCGGAATCCGGAGAAAGGGAATTCAATGCAAACAGTGCAAAGTTACTCTGTAAAACTACTCTCTCACTTTCTCTCTCTAGAATTACTTTTCTCTTACAAACACCTGATATCTGACTTAAGCTTCGGAGGGGGAGCCACCACCCAAACCTCCAGGGTGGGTCCCTTTTTGCAGGTTCGGGAACGAAGCTCAGGCTTGGACTTGGTTGATTCAGACATTGTTGCACAAGTCTCCAAAGAAGAACATCTAAGGGATACTAGTTTACTTGCTCGACAAGAAAGCACCATCTGTAGCTTACTTGTTGGACAAGGGACAAAACATTTGGCGCCGTCTGTGGGGAGACGCAACGATGACTGATTGTCAGTCGTCCAACCTTGCCAGAAACCGAAGTCTTCAGGTTAATGTCGAAGACACAGTAGAACACGAGAGACCACCTCGAGGAAGGGATAGACCCCCGTCTATCGTCTAGGTTACTGGACCAAGCCAGCAACCTGTCATTCAAGAGAATCTTGAACGTCCGGTGACTGCCGCCCATCTAGAGAACACCTTGAACGATTTCCAGGCAAAGATGGCGGTAGTCGTCCAGGAGCAGATCAAGAGCAATATGTTGTTTTTCCGGCTTAACCCTGAGCCAGCTGCTAACAATCCACCTCCCCCTAGGGGACATTCCCAAGACGAGCGTCCAGGTCCTAGTCGACCTGTTCGTCAGGAACCCTCTAGGAGAACGGCAAGAGGAAAGCAGCCAGAGGATAATGATCAGCGAAGGAAGATGGACTGGAACCTGGTGGTAGGGACCCAGGACCATGTTCGTCCAAGCGGGCACCGAATGGAAACAGATGCCGAGAGAATATCTAGAAGCAAAGAGAGAAGAAAGCAATACGGCGATCGGCGACGGGTTCTACATCATACCCGAGAGACCCTCCTTTGAGGTTGTCGTCCGAGAGGGAGGGACGAAGTTTAAGTCACTCTCTTGTTCATCCACGACAGGAGAAGACAGTGGCTCAACCCATGGTCTATAGGCGTCCATTGCCTGCAAACATGTCGTCTGATCCGGTGTTAAAGGAATATCGTAAGGAGTACATACCCATTGAGGGACAGATGGGAGCCCTCCAGATTAACTGGCCCACTCCATTCTCGGCCAGGATAATGGAGGCTCCCCCCTTCCCAAAGGTTAAACTCCCTACTATAGAACCTTTTGATGGAACAACAGATCCCGATGATCACTTATCTTGCTTACAAACATCAGATGTACGTCCAAGGAGTAGATGATGCTACGGTGTAAGAACTTCCCAGCACAACTCGAAGGGAGTAGCTCAGAAGTGGTTTAACAATCTTCCACCCAATTCAGTCAATAATTTCACGGAACTCAGTTTCTTATTCACTAGTCACTTTGTTGCCAACAAGCAAGAGCAAAAAACAAGCATGCACCTAGGCAAGGTCGTCCAGGGACCTAAGGAGGCTCTTAGAAGTTTCGTTAAGAGATTCAACCTTGAAGCCCTTCAGATCCAAGATCTTAATGCTGGAGTGGCCTTTGACGCCTTCATTAGGGGTCTAAGGCCGGGAAGCTTTAAGTTTGATCTTGTTAAAAAGAAAATCTCCACTCTTGCCGAAGCCTTAAGGGAAGCTGAAGCGTTTATTCACGCTACCGAAGTGTGTGCTGATGCAAAGCATCCCGAGTCTAAGAAGCCTGAAGAGGTTGCTCAGCCAAAGAAGAGCAACCCCAAGAAGGCCGAGACTTGGGCTATAACCTCCACCACTTCATCTAGGAGGAGCAAGAGAAAAGAGGCTGAGCCATCCTCATCCAATCCTATTGAATTTAACAAGGATCAATACTCCATTCTCATGGAGATTAAGGATCAATATGAGTTGAAGGCCCCAGCTGAGATGAAAACCCCTTATAGAAATAGAGATAAGAGCAAGTATTGCCACTTCCACAAGGATTGCGGTCACGAAACTAATGAATGTAAGCACCTCAAGAAGGCTTTGGAGGAGCTAGCTCGAAAGGGAAAGATGAACCCCTATATGCCTCAAGGGGGAAGGAAGTTTCAAAGAAAAGACAATTGGCAGTCTAAGAAGAAGGAAAGTGAGAGCACAGACGAGGATGTTGTTCTCGTAATTTCTGGAGGGTTTGCTGCTGGAGGACCAACCAATAGAGGACACAAAAACTACCTTAGGGAGCTTGGCCAAGTTTTGTTAGCTGATCAGACAAAGGCTGAGCCCTTCCCAAGGGTGGTAGTTAGTGAGCAAGATCGGGGCAGGTTGAGGACTCCCCATGATGATCCTTTGGTTGTAGAAATGAAAATAGCAAACTTGAGAGTAAGAAGAATTCTGATCGACACTGGAAGCTCGACGGACATCATCGGTCTTGTCGCTTGTCCGGATTAAAATTTGATGAAAAGAACTTGGTTCCCGTTCACCATCCCATCATAGGGTTTGGGGGAGGAGTCATCCACCCAATGGGAACTGTTACTTTGCCTGTTCGAGTGGGAGAAAAGGATGCCGCTAGAACTTTGTTTATCAAGTTCTTGGTAGTCCGAGATTTGACAGCCTACAATGTCATTCTTGGGCGACCAACTTTGAATCACGTCAAAGCCGTAATAGTTACCCACCTGATGTTGATGAAGTATGAGTGTGATGATGGCAAGATTGGCTCATTATATGGGGACCAGCAGGTGGCTAGGGAGTGTTATCTGACTACCCTCAAGCCGTCATCATGGAAGATATGCAATGAAGATCAGACGCATGTTGCTGGTGAAAGGAAAACGTCTGAAATAGAGAAGGATAAGATGAAGGTGGTTAGCGAGAGGAAAACGTCCGGAATAGTCAAGGACCACTTGGCCTCATTGAAGACGGCCATTGAGAGCCCTCAGACGCCCCTCGCTCCCTCAAGGAAGGTGTCTGAGCATCTTCCCAGCAAGAAGATAAAATATGAAATCATCAAGGAAGAGTCTCCCTTGCCTGAAGAAGTGATGGCCATCATGGGACTAGCAATAGAGCGTCCAAAACCAGTCGAGGCCCCAGAAGACGTCTGTCTGGATGAGGCTCGTCCAGAACGAACCTTGAAAATTGGTTCTTCACTCTCTTTGGGCTTAAAAAGCCTCTTAATCAGCTTGCTGAAAGAATTTCAAGACGTGTTTGCCTATTGTGTTGAAGAAATGCCTGGAATTGATCCAGAAGTAGCCGTCCATCGGCTAAATGTTGATCCAAAATTAAAGACAGTCCGTCAGAAGAAAAGGCATTTGGGACCGGCTAGAAATCAAGCGGTTGACCAAGAAGTTCAGAAGTTGTTGAAATCCAAGTTCATCAAAGAAACCTATTACCTAGACTGGATAGCTAATGTGGTCATGGTGCCAAAGCCCAATGGCACCTAGAGGATGTGTGTGGGCTACACTGACCTCAACAAGGCTTGTCCTAAGGACAGTTTCCCCTTGCCTAAGTTGGATCGTCTGGTAGACTCTACAGCTGGTCATGCTTTGCTGAGCTTCATGGACGCTTATTCTGGCTTTCATCAAATCCCAATGTGGCCTGAGGATCAGGACAAGACGTCCTTCATTACTGAAAAAGGACTATATGGCTGGTTGAGAATGCGATTCGGCCTGCGCGATGCCCCGGCCACTTTTCAAAGATTGATCAATACGGTTTTTCAGCCACAATTGGGAAGAAATATGGAGGCATATATTGACGATATGATAGTCAAAAGTCGTCAAGAAGAAAATCATGTTGGTGATTTGAGAGAAACTTTTGAAACTCTCAGGAAATACAAGTTAAAGCTGAACCCCAGCAAATGTGTGTTTGGAGTTTTGTCGGGGAAGTTTTTAGGCTCTTGGTGGATCAAAGGGGAATTGAAGCAAATCCCGAAAAGATACAAGCTATTTTAGACATGAAGTCTCCGTCAAAGGTAAAGGAAGTTCGAGAGGCGACGGGTTGCTTGGCTGCCCTTGGACGTTTCTTGTCTAAGTCAGGCGACAAGTGCCATCACTTCTTCGCCACCATTAAGAAAAAAGCTAAGTTTGAGTGGACAAATGAGGCGGAGCAAGCACTACAGCAGGTCAAGGACCACCTTCGGCAGCTTCCTAGGTTGGTCAGCCCGGCTGAGGGGGAGAAGCTGTTTGTATATTTGGCGGTGTCCGCTCAAGCTGTGAGTGCTGTTCTGCTGGCTGAAAGAGAATCCGTCCAAGTCCCAATATACTTCGTGAGTCACGTACTCAAAGACGCGGAAAATAGGTACACTCCCGTTGAGAAGTTTGGATTGGCCCTCGTCATGGCCAGTAGAAAGTTAAGGCCCTATTTCTTGGCGCACGGTATAATCGTCTACAACGATCGGCCTTTGAAGCAAGTTCTACGAAGATGGAAGGCTGCTTGGACGAATGTTAAAATGGGCGGTGGAGCTTAACATGTTTGATATATCCTTTGAACCAAGGACGGCCATTAAAGGGCAAGCCTTGGCGAGACTTTATAGTCGAGCTTACTCGGCCGACCATAGAGCCGATATCGATCCAAGAAGAGGAAGAAGGCATTGGACGCTCATGGTTGATGGCTCGTCCACAATCAATGGATGTGGCGCGAGGAATCATTGCCAATCTCCCGAAGGGGACAAGTTTGAATATGCATTAAGATTCCGGTTCGGAGCGTCCAATAACGAAGGCCGAATATGAGGCACTCTTGGCGGGAATCAAAATGTGCAAAGCGGCGTATTTGTTGAGATCGAGGCCAAATCGGACTCCCTCTTAGTGGTCGCCCGGGTTAATGGAGATTTTGAATGCAAAGAAGCCTCAATGAGCAAATACATGCAACTCATCAAAGATGAGATAGAGCCATTAAAACGATTTGTCCTCGACCAAGTACCAAGGTCGGGAAAATCATCAAGCGGATGCTCTCTCGAAGTTGGCCGGCTCGGGTGAAGGTGATGTGCCAAGAACAGTATTTTGGGAAGTCAAACCCAAAAAGAGCATCGATCAAGAGCAGATTATGTTTCTCGGCCGCGGGGCTATGCGGATGGAGCCGATCATAGAATACAAGAAGACGGGACGATTGCCTTCGGATCCCGTAGAGGCCAAGTATGTGAAGGCTAGGGACAAGTGGTTTGAGCTATGGGGACGAGACACTTTACAAGAAATCATTCAACCGGCCCTCTGCTCAAGTGCGTCACCGGAGAAGATGGTCCGGAGGTCCTGAAAGAACTCCATGAAGGAGCTTGTGCTTCTCACATTGGGGGAAGAGCTTTAGGGGAGAAGGCTTTAAGGACGGGGGTACTACGGCCAACCTTAAAGGAAGACGCTCTAGTCTATGCAAAGAAGTGTGACGGTTGTCGAAGCATGGAAATGTGCATCGAAGCCGTCCAACTACTTAACCCCCATCTTGTTCCCTTTACCCTTTGCCAAATGGGGCATGGATATCCTAGGACCTTTCCCGGTGGCCGCCGGGACAAAAGAAGTTTGTGATCGTGGCCGTTGATTACTTCACTAAATGGATAGAGGCGAGAGGCCATGCGAGGAATTACGACAAACGACGTCAAGGGCTTCATACGGAAAAACATTATAACCCGTTTTGGCATACCACAGTCCATCGTCTTTGATAATGGCCCCCAATTTGAAACACCTAAAGCGAAGGAGTGGTTGGCGAAAGAGAAATAAAAGCACACTTCGCTTGCCGTTGCCCACCCACAAGCAAATGGGCGAGGTAGAGTCCTTCAACAAGATTCTATCAAATGGAATCAAAAAGAAGCTAGAAAACGCCAAGGGACAATGGGTTGAAGAGGCTGCGGTTGGTGTTATGGTCCATCGGAACAACCGCCAAGAACTCCTCTTGGGGAGACGCCCTTCATGTTAGTCTACGGCACGGAAAGCTGTCTTGCCCATTGAGATTGAAGAACCCACCCCTGCGAGTTATCTTTGTACTCGAAGACGCCATGGCCCAGGTTGCATTACGCACGGCTTTGGACCAAGTGCCAGAAGTCAGGGGCAATGCCTTGCTAAGAATGCAATTGTACAAACTGCGTATGGCTCGGGAGTTTAACAAAAGAGTTGTTAGACGACCACTCAAAGTAGGGGATCTTGTCCTTAGAAAGATGGAAGCGGTTGGACGAGCAAAAGAGTTAGGGAAGCTAACACCTAATTGGGAAGGACCTTACATGATTATCCAAGAAGCTGCGCAGTGGTACTTTTCGTCTTCGGGATCCGGATGGACGACCGAAGACGCCGTACTTGGAATTACGATAATTTGAAAAAGTATCACGTCTAATTCAATCCACCGTCGAATATCTATGAGGTAGTTTGTAGCTAATCCAAAGTGCCGCGGCACAAATTAGAAAAAAGAATTGTATACATGCATCTTGGCATTCCGTCAAGCAAAATCCATATTATACAATTCCTACTTTCTTATTTCCTTATTTATTTTTACCAAGTTAACTCACTTTGGGGCATTAAATCAGTTACTCGTCTAAAAGTGACAGTAACTTGGATAAAAAAGGAAAAGCGTCACAATTACTCATTTTTATGCCGAACATCACTCCATCAAAGAGACCGGCCAAAGTATAGCACATACAAGGCCGTCAATCTGACAAAACCTCTAGTAAGAGTAACGTCAAAGTCTACGAGAGAAAGGCGGCTGAAATAAGTCCTTAGTAAAGGATACTTATCTTCACAAGCACGGCCAACTAAGTAGCCTAGACCCTAGTAAGGGATCACTACTTAATGACGAGTGTTGCTCCCTCAAGAAGGCAGGCTAAAGCATGCGTTCAGCATATATAACAAGCCGTCCAGATAGTTTCGGCGAGGCTCGGCCAAAGTAGGCCGCTTTCCTTCTTGGTCTTTGGCTCGCCCACCATGTACGGTTGAACTAAGCCCAAGAAGGGGGGAATGATAGAAGCCTAAAAGACGAGCTCAGGAGAACAAGGTCGTCCAAAACAAGTGTTTCAATCATATTATGCAGATCGTCTACGATGTTCAAGACGAGTCAACTTTTGTACTTAGAAACAATTCAAAGTTAATGTGATAGTCAAATGGGAATTGATGAAAATAAGAGGCAAGCAAGTGGCAAAAGTCTTTCATATATATCATGAGTAAATTTACAAAATGTGATTCTTGAAAGCTACAACGGCGAGATAACTAAAGAAACTAGAAAAATAAACCTAAAACTAGGCTTCGTCTTCGACATGAGTTTCTTGGTTGTCCTCGGGCTCCTCATCTTCGGTGAAGCCTCGTCGCCGACTCTATAAACTCCGGAGGATCCTCGGCCTGAGACCATGGCCCTATGGGCACTCTGTTGGTATTCCGGGCGACGGACAAAGCTCGGGACCTCCTCGGCTTCGGCCCGGCATTTCGAAGGCCTTGACGGCCCAACCTTTGGACGTTTCTACAACATGTTCAAGGCCCTTTTTGGCATCGTCAAAGGTTTGGGAAACCGTCTTTTCCAGACGAGCGTTTCTCTCCCTTAGAAGAATATTCTCCCTTCTCAGCTGAGCAGCGGCAAGAAGGGCGGCGTCTCTCTCACCCTTAAGATCTGTAGAGAGAGTGTTGATGATCATCTTCGGATGGTCTCTCTCCTTATCTTGATCATTGATGGTAACAAGATATTTCTTGTTCTTGGATTCAAGTTCGCCGACCTTTTCTCCAATGCATCGAGTGCCCGACGATGGAGAGTATTCGCCATCTCAATGTCGTGAATAGCCTTGTCGCCGGCCGTTGTAGCAAGATGGACGAGGTTCTTGTTCTCTTTTCGAGCTCCCTCGCCCATTCTTGAGTTAGCATCTTGCGAGCGAAGTTTGGAACAATGAAAACAAACCAAGTTATTAGACGAGTGAAAGAACCAAAATTTGTATCAAGTATAAAATAAAGCGAGGCTAAAAGCAATACCTCGGCGACAAGGCGAGACATGTAGCCCACATGCCCGGCGAGACGCCCCCCTTAATCCCTTAATGTAGGATTCGGGGTAGCACTTGAAGAGCTCCTGCTTAAGTCGCTCCTTCTCCGGCTTCGACATTTTGGCGAAAGCAAGAGAAGACTCCTCGTCCGAATCGGCGGGGAGGAGTTGGGGGAATAGCGGGGCCTTTGCCCTTATACGAAAGAGGGGGAGAGTCGGTTATCTTGATAGGAATGACGATGGATTGTCTATTGGACGGACTCATGGACAGTTCACCGACCCGCACCGTCCTAACTATATTGGGGTAATACGACTCACTTGGGACGAAATAGATGCCGTCCTAACGACTAAGGGCATCCGTGGCACCCGGCTTAGCGACCGAGCCGCTGAACCCTGGATAGTTCTCGGCCCGCGACTCCAGTTACGGTGCAACTAGAGCCAAGGCGGACTCGGTTTGACCTCGGTAGAGTCGGCCCGGCAACACGCTGAGCGGAACAGCCGCATGAGCACCCTCTCCCTCCTCAGCCGGGGCAACAGCCGAAGGCTCCTTTTTAGGAACCTTGGCTGAGGGGGGAGGCATACTTCTCTCCCCAACCTCGCCAAGTGGAGTCGTCTTATCTGCCTTCTTCCTTGTGAAGCCCTTAGGCTTCTTATTTGAAGGGCCGGTCGGCGGGCGTAGTTGGCCTCTTTTTGGACGAGGACGATTTCCGGGTGGAAGTTTGTTGGTAGGAGCATTTTTTCGAAAAGAGTAAACCGGTTGTCAAATTAGTCGACCTAGGAACAAAAGTTATAAGCTGCTATTACAAAGACTTCGTACGAAAGAAGAAATGAAAGATGATTTGCAAATATGCGAGGCGAGTATGTCCCCAAGAAGGTGACCGTTCAAATATAGAAGTTCTATGGAAGACTCTCGTCCAAAAAATTGTGCAACTCCAGACGAGTAGGGCACCAAGAAGGTGCACGTCTAAGTCTGGATGTTCTCATACTTTTGGTGGCCCTCGTCCAAAAATTCGATGCCAATTTCGGACGAGTAGGGCGCCAAGAGGGTGACCGTCAAGTCTGGACGACCTCCTTCTTTGGGTGACCCTCGTCCGAAGATTGGATGCCAATTTCGGACGAGTATGGCGCCAAGAGGGTGACCGTCCAAGTCTGGACGCTCTCCTTCCTTGGGCGACCCTCGTCCGAAAAAGTGGATGCCAACTTCGGACGAGTATGGCGCCAAGAAGGTGACCGTCCAAGTACGGGACGATCTCCTTCTTTGGGCGACCCTCGTCCGAAAAATTGGATGCCAACTTCGGACGAGTATGGCGCCAAGAAGGTGACCGTCCAAGTCTGGACGATCTCCTTCTTTGGGTGACCCTTGTCCGAAAATTGGATGCCAATTTCGGACGAGTATGGCGCCATGAAGGTGACCGTCCAAGTCTGGACGCTCTCCTTCCTTGGGCGACCCTCGTCCGAAAATTGTATGCCAACTTCGGACGAGTTTGGCACCAAGAAGGTGACCATCCAAGTCTGGACGTTCTCCTTCTTTGGGTGACCCTCGTCCAAAAATTGGATGACAATTTCGGACGAGCTCATATGATCCTCGGCAAAAAAAAAAAAAAAAAAAAAAAAAATTATTATTACCAATGTTTCTGCCCTCTTCTCGGCACTGCTCTTTGCAAACTCCTTCCAAAGGTTGGCGGTAAATTGGGACATGCTAATCTCCCCCGTCCAAGATGCTTCGAGGCGTTGTTAGGCCGAGTCTGCAAAGGACAAAAATGTGTTCATCAAATGGACTATAGACGAAGAGTTTTAGTTGGATGATTTTTAATATATACCTTTATCATCGGCCAACCTCAAGCCGGCAGCAACCAAGAAGTCGTCTTGGTAAAACATTTCCTTAAAAGGTATCCGGTTGGATGGCCCTTTAATGGAACGTCGGCTAGGCCTGGAGTACTCTTTTGTCTGAAGTACTCCACAACTTCATCATCGAAATTGTCCTCCAATTCCGGCCCGGGACCGCTTCCGTCCCGTATTCGTGACGGACCGGTTATGGAATCTATAGCTCTCAGTAGCCGAATCATTGGCCGCTTTTAAAAAGATGAAGTCGGCTTTCCATTCATGCATTTTCGAAGGTTTCCCCCAAGCCGTCTGGAAGCCAGGGCGGTTGCAGATACTGAGCCATGTCCCGTCCACGGCCCCGGATACCTTGGCCGCATAGTGGATGTGGGTAAAGGCCTAAAGAGAAAGGGCTAGGCCGCGCAGCTCGCAGACGGCGATAAACGTCAGGACGTTGTGCCAAGCGCTAGGAGCCAGCTGATTATGGCCGATGTGGTAGTGCTGTAGCACTTGTTCTATGAAGTCATGGAGGGGAAACCTCAATCCAGCATCTAAGGCTAGTTTATAGACAGCGAAATGGTTCTTAGGAGCGCTCAAGATCGTCGCGTCCTTGTTAGGAATGACAAAGGAAAAGCCCGGCATGGGCATGAAAGACGATAAGTAATTAGGGTCTGGTCCTAGTTTCTCTAACCACTTACGGTTGACCAAAATGAAACCTGGATCAGAAAGGGGACCTAAACGTCTTCTAATCTCCGACGAGGTAGTAGAGGCCTCGTCTGATTCTTCGGCAGCTTCAGAATTGCTACCGTTATTGCCTTCGTTGATCTTTACCATTTCGGCGTCCCTACCAGAAGTACTGGTTTCAGGATTTATTCCGGAGTTTTCTGCCTCATGGTCAAAAGGATGCCTGTCCAAAGACTGAGCACTTTGGACCTCTCTTGCCTCCTCGGGCACCCGTCCAGTGGATTCCTCCATATCCGAGCTATTTGACGGGATTATTGCTTTTCGTCTTAGACGGGCCGTTTGCTTGACGCGCGCCGATTACCTGCACGAGGTAAAGGCCTGGGTCGTCTGACTTTCTCGGCCAAAACTATGAAAATATATATACTCGGCCAGAAGAGGCCCAACTCTAGAATGTGCCGAAGAAGAAGTATCGGTTCTAGGGTCATGACAAGCTCTTGGTTGGCTAAGATTATTTGACGAAGATGATTCCATTTTATTGATTTTCTAAGAAAAAATAAAGAATAAGAGTTCAAAGAAACGATACCTGCTAAGAACGTCTGGGCGATTCGGTGAAGAATGCTGAAGCTGGACGATCTATCTCTCTCTCTCTCTAGAAAATTCTCAGAGTTTCTCTCTCTAGACAAATTTGTTCGAAGTGCTAAATGATTCAATGTCTTTGCTCCAAGGGTATTTATAGAGGAATAAGAAACTTGTGGAACCGGTCAAGAATGACCGAAAAAATAATACAACGGTCGAATATGACCGGTAGAACCCAGAAGAAGGCGCACCACTTTACCTGGATTTGAACTACCTTGAGGGTAAAAGGGCCTTAACCGTCAGATGGGCCAACAGTAAAAGCCCTTTTAGGGGCAAATGTTGTAGTCTAACATCTACGGCTCTTTTTGAGACACTTGGGCTTATCAGAGCCGTACACGTGTCACCTTAGTTAAAGAGAAGAAATGTCTTGCATCTTTGGGCTACCCTCAGCAGAGTTAAAAGGTCTAAATTCTGGCCCAGCAGTCAGAGCCCAGCAATGTAAGGTGGCTGCATGAGAGTGGTTGATAAACCCTCCCAAATCATGGCCTGCCACGTGTCATGATCTGATTCTTCAGCCAATCAAAAGCCACTATTCTAGGTCAGATTTTAAGGTTAGCTGTCATCTTGCTATCACTATAAATACCCCTGAAATCAGGAGAAAGGGAATTCAATGCAAACAGTGCAAAGTTACTCTGTAAAAACTACTCTCTCACTTTCTCTCTCTAGAATTACTTTTCTCTTACAAACACCTGATATCTGACTTAAGCTTCGGAGGGGGAGACACCACCCAAACCTCCAGGGTGGGTCCCTTTTTGCAGGTTCGGGAACGAAGCTCAGGCTTGGACTTGGTTGATTCAGACATTGTTGCACAAGTCTCCAAAGAAGAACATCTAAGGGATACTAGTTTACTTGCTCGACAAGAAAGCACCATCTGTAGCTTACTTGTTGGACAAGGGACAAAACAGTACGGATCTTGAATGTTGAACTATGAATAAGCTTTTGAAAGAGAAAGGGTATTTGTGTATCTGTTACATGATTTGTTGTGTTTGAGTGAATTTGATTGAGATTTGTATGAATTTAGAGAGAATATGTGTTTTGGGAGAGTGAAATGGAGAAATTTATTTTGTAATTAGGAAAAACGAACTTTAAATTTCTTTTATAAAAAATTTATATGTAGAGAAATTCGAAAATTAGGGTTGAAACAAAGTTGGTTGCCATCACGCCACGAAAGCATAATGCACGGGACGACAACTTTGTGTCAACGCATAAATATGTCGTTAAAGATAAATTATGTCTGCTTCAAAAAATAGGGTTTTGTGTTACTAAAGAAGATCGTTCGTGTTTTACCCCAATAATTCTCTCTATTTTAAAAACACTTTTCCTGTAAACAAAAGATAATTATCAAAGCATTATCACCACGTGTGAAAATATTTTGGCTTATTCATAATTTTATAGCAGAAAAAATAAAATATTTCAAACTAAATAAATAAAGTCATGGTAAAAGTCCCACTAAACCAAACTAAGTCAAGTTAAACAAATGTCAACCAAAAGTTAAACCACAAACAACTCTAGAGTGTAAAACAAATTCCAATATTATGCTTATGAAACCTCAAACAATCTAACCAACAAAATAAATAATAAATTTGAAAAGCAACATTCGCGCTCCCATGCATCATGAACTCCACCTGAAAAAGAGCTATGACTTATTGATGCAAGTGACTGATCGCCAAACAATAGGTAGTAAAGATGGGTCGTCACAGGATAATTAAGTCATAAGCCATTATCAACATATAAAGTACGTAACCAGCTGAGTACATAAAGTATAAGAATAAATAAACAGACGACCTAACATGATACTACAAAATAAAATGAAATTCATGCACTGCAGGCAAAATAAATAATATTATAAGGGATATTATCTCAGATAACCCTGACATATAGGCCTTTTTCCCAAATAACCCCCACATTTTCACCCCTATCTCGGATAACCCTTAACTTGTAATTTGTCATTAAACTTGACGGAATGTTGGACGGCGTTAACTATTTTTACATTTATAATAAAAAAACGATTTTTTTTTAAAAAAAAAACATAAACATTGATGTTTTTCATCCTCTTTCTTTTGTTCTTCATCAATCATGTCTTCATCTCCTCTCTCTCTCCAAATCCAGATAAAGTTCAGCTACATTCTTGCAAATTCACGACAAATCAACTACAAATTCATTCAATACTAGCACAAAGTGAGCAACTTGGGAGACAGAAAATTCATGACTTTCATCCAATTTCCCCATTAGATAAAATGTGGGTATTTCTTCACTTCCATACCCAGTTGAGTGATTTGTGTTTGAAATTGTTTGATTTCTTGTGGGTTATTGTTTAATTTTTTGGATTCAATTTATTTGAATTCTCACAATCTTGAATAGCCCCAAATTGATTTTGCTCAACCTTCTCGCCACCAACAGCACCACCGCCACTCCCTCTCTCTCCTCTCCGTCTCACCACCGCCACTCCCTCTCTCTCCTCTTGGTTTGAACTCGATTTTTTCTAGTTGAACTCGATTTGAACTCGATTTTTTCTAGTTGAATTATGCTGCAGCTGTTTAGTTTGGCTACTTTTATACCAGAGACTGAAAGACTAGGCGTAAATGTTTTGAGGAAAGGCGGACATTACATGACTTTGCAGGTGGAATATCAAAGCTTGCTAGCACATTTTTTCTGCAATGTCAGATCTCCTCATGTTCTTCTAATTTTGTGGAATTTAATTATGACTTTCTTTTGATGTAGGGAGAGGCAACATCCTTGTCTTATCAATATTTGTTGTTGGTTTGTTGATGTCTGTCATAAAGAAAGGGTATTTGCTTGCTGTGCAATTGAAGAAAGAGAAACAAAAAAATCGATTCAAAAAATCTACATCTAGCTATAATGAGAGCAAATTCTAGAGAATTTAATCGTTCACGTCTAAATCCCATATTTCGTCCATTATTGTTCTTCGGCTCTACAACAAATCTACATCTCACCACCCAACTGATTTGTTATTGTGAATGTGAGGGTGGGGTTTGTTGTTAATTTACAAGAATTTAGTTATAATGGTATTTCTCTCTCTTCTTTGATTTATTTTTTTTTTCAAATTTTGATCCAAATTTATCTTTTGAATTATAGATTTGTTGTTAATTTACGAGAATTTAGCTGAATTTTCATTTAGATCAAGAGAGAGGATAGATGAAGATATGATAGGGGATGAAGAACAAAAGAAAGAGGATGAAGAACATCAATGTTTTTTTTTTTTTTTTAAAAATCGATTTTTATTATAAATGTTTAAATAGTTAACGCCGTCCAACATTCCGTCAAGTTTAATGACAAATTACAAGTTTAGGGTTATCCGAGATAGGGGTGAAAATGTGGGGAATATTTGGGAAAAACGTGACTCTACTAATAACTTGATTAGGGTGAATAAGCAATGAACATGTTGTCCAAAACAAAACAGTCTTTTATAAGAAGACGATGCAGCATGCGCAACTCTATCCCATCCAAAACCAATCAATATCAACAAAATTATATATTAAATAGAGACACAGTGATCAAGCGGTTCTCGAAAAGCCACGGGTAACCACCATGTGCCCAAGTTCCCAGTGTTCAACATTCCAAACGTGCACTAATCTAGAGTATTATTGTTCATTCTCTTTCACTTTAAGTGATTAATTGATTAAACATTAACCTCAATACAACGAACACATAACAGCCAAAAACCAACACACAACAACCAAGCCATCACTCAAAGAATATATTTTATCTTTGATTAAGAGTGATCATAAAATAACAAATTTCATAACCATTAGTCCTTTAATCCAAGTTGTTGAATGAAATCAACAATGACCAATGTCATTAAGATATATCCTTCCACTTATTCCGTCCGCGATTGTGAAAGAATAATAAATAATAAAGTATGGAATATAAAACTATGATTAATTCCAAGAATCCACCCTCTACCTTACCAAAGGTAATAAATATTATACATGGACTAATATACAATTAAATCCAATGACCACCTTTACCAATCATAGGTAATAAATAAACATGATTCAATATATAATCAAACTTCCTATATGTTTGTATCAACAATCCATACAACCCTATAATAAATAAATGTTCATATGTTCCCACAAAACAATCACATAAACATGAGTTTTTTAGGGGACATGAACATGATATTTCATCGCAAACAGTCTTGCCTAAGAACTATCCAAGTTCTCTAAGCATGATACTAAGTTTCAAATCCAATCCTAGTATATAATTCTACATCCAAAACTCTTAAATATTCGAGTACCTTGTATAAACTATTCTTTGTGCCACAAGTATTCTTCTCCTACAAGTAATGATAATAACAATTCATCACTACCAAAAAAAGGAAATTACTCAATATTTTTAATATTACTAGTTGTTGCACCGCGCGCGGCACCCCAAAATAGTGCATTTGCGATATTCGAACTACATTGGATTTAATTAGTAAGATGATAGGAGCAAATTTGATCTGGATTTTTTTTAACTCGTTGCTTGGAGTGTATGGGACAAAGTAACAAAGACAAGGTGTTCATATAAACTTAATTCATGCATTCATAATATAGGGTAGACAACATAAAGCTTAGCAGCTGTTCTAAGTGTAATTTGAAGATTTAAGCAGCAACTTTAGAGAGGCCTCTCAATTGGGATTTGTTGCTTGTTCACCTTTTTCTCCAAAAACACTTGGAATGGAGTCTTGGCCTATTCCCACAAGATAGATATAAGCTTCCATTGCAAAACACGATTTCTCAAAATCGATGTAGTTGGCGTGACTTGGATATAAAAGCTTGCAACCAATAAGTCATTGAAGGTGGCAGTGAACGCCTAGCAAACAATTGCGCATGCACAAAAATTTAGAACAAACGGTATATTTCAGATTAGCATGAAAATTTGTTTAAAGCGAGAATATATGTACAAATCTAAGATACTTACATTGGGAGGTAGATTGCTAATATATTTGGCTGACATTCTGAAGAGAGTTTCACATTCTTTAGTATATGCAGTGAGAACCATTGAGCCAGTATCATCACCCACTTTGATTTTGAATTGTGTCCTAAGAGAAAAGGGGAATTGTCATTTGTTTCCATTTTTGTAAGCAGAATGGTGATAAGTTATGTAAGGAATTGCATACCTAGGCACCAATAAAGTTTCTTTAAAACAATTTGAACAGCTAAATGAGATATTGCTTGCAAAGGGAACACGTTTACCGCAAGCATTATATCCAATATATATAAGCAAATATGAATAACATGGTTTAAGAATAATGCGAACTCATTGTAGGCTAGCTAGGATGTTCATGTGGACACCTTTTTTTTGTTTCCAGGGTAAGTGGCAATGGTATATTGCTTTGCTTTTGATATTAGTTTTAAAACATTGTTAAAAACAAAATCAATAAGATGTCTTCTTTTGTAAAAACATTAACAGGAATACATTATTTAAGCTGGCATTTTGTTTGGTTCATCTTGGAAGATGCTGGCAGTATAGTTTGTTGTTCTGTTCAATACAGAATGGAGATGAGCGATCCCAAAGCACGTTTCAGAGGAGCAAGGAAGTATATGTAAAAATGGTTAGAGGAGCAAAGAAGTATACATAAACATTAATATGAAAGCATATAAGATAGATAAGTTAAGAGTCATTACAAACCATAATGTTTAACTCTAGTAGCTATCTAGAAAGGGTGCATAATAAACTAAGCAAAATAAAGTTGTTAACTGTGTATTTGACTTAACATTTAGGCTCTACTTCTTGGAAACAAAAATTGGTGCGAGATGGCAAGAAGTCGGGGTATCGCACAGGAACACATAACTATTTTTTTGCAAAACATTACAAAAGGTTAGTGTTCCTATCAGAAGCCCACTTTTATCCAAAAAGAGATGAAGACATAAACCGGTGTCCTAATTCCAGCGGATAGCTTTGGGCATCCAGCTTAGGATTTTGCTTCTTGCAATAGAAGTAGTTGGACCAATCTGCAATAGGAAGTGGCTTGTGCTCAAGCGATTTGCAATTGCCTCAAAGTTGAAAGTTCCCTGCAATGGATCAATGTATTCTCTTAAGATGTTTGTGTAGTTGAAATAAGATGTTTGTGTAGTTGAAATAAGATGTTGTTGTTTTAAATAATAGTGATTTGAAATTGGGAATATGGGAAGGCTAACATGTTTCAATTTTTTTTTTATTCTAATATTGGTATAACTGTAGAGCATAGCTGTGAAAAAATATCAAGGGATGTGTTTCTAATATATTTATATAGCTGTAAAGTACATAACTCTTTAAGCATTACAGGCTTCCAGTTTTATTTAGAGTATATGGGTTCATGTGTTTTTATTTATAGTGGTTTAGTTATAATGATAGGCTAATTATTTAGTAGGTTGTGCAAGCTTACATTGGAAATCTGAGCATGCATTTCTTCTACGGGCAGCTTGAAGAGGGTCTCGCATTCTTGAGTGAAAGCTGTGAAGGTCATCTCGTCGATGTCATCACAAGCGTCAAACTTGTAGGTGATCCTGTTCCATAAGGAGGTTAGATGTTTGAATGGAATTGCATTGAAGAAGTGTTTGTGAGTAATGGGTTGTGCTCTGATTTACCTAGGCGTTGCAACACAATTTTCTTTCAAGCAAAACTTACAAGTGTAGGATTCACCTGAATCCAACTCGGTGTGCTTACCACAGTTGTTACAACCCACATATGGGACGATTTTGGAGCGGTCAGGCTCAAGAATAATATCCCTGATCCAATGCTTTTCTTCTTGTAGAGTAACTTCTGGCTGCAGTTTCAAGCAAAGAATGCATATGACTTCTTTTTGGATTTTGACAAAGGGTAATGTTCACAGATTACTACAAGGTATTGCATTTTTGTGGGTCTGAACTGATTAGCTATATGTTGTTGTAGATATAAGCAATGTTTATTTTACCTTTTTCTTCTTAATTGCTTCTATTGTGAGCACCTCTGCCTGATCAGTTGGATTCCTAACTTGAATAGTGCGCGACATACGATCAGCTACCAATCCTCGCTTTTCCACAGCCATGTTTATGTGGTTAGAAGTAGATTAGTTGGTAGCTAAGCACCGCTTCAGAATAATTATTGGAAGTTAGAGAATGAGTTTTCCTATAGACCATTTTTGCAACGCTTCTGCCCTCTCTCCAGCTGGGTTTTGGTAGAATATCATTGCCATGCTTGTTGCTAGGGAATACCCCGCAAGAGACTCGTAGGACGTGAGTAAGGAAATGTCTATTTTTTGGGTGGCTTGTCATCACTAACAAAGGTGAAATGCTTGTCTAATTTTGCAAATAATCATCAAACATCTAGTCAGAATATACGGTTCATTTGCAGAGGAAAGAATATTGGTGCAGAGCAATAACTATAAGCAATGTAGGGATTTGTTTATTTCATCTAATAATTAAGCAGCAAACACTTAGCTAAAAGATGTGGCTGATTTGGAGACCAAAGCATATAACTATCAATCAATGATCATAAGTAACATTAAAATTGTTTAGCAACCATGAATTTGCACGGTGTATATCTGTGCATGAATGATAGTTACAATGATAGGTTTACCTTTGTGGGAAGATGGTTTGAGGGATGTGAATCCAACAATAAGAGATGGGCCTACCCATGATTTAAGGAGATTACATTCAGTCCCTATAAGATTATCCCAGGCTAAGATGGTTAGGGGTTGTTCAGCGTTGCAAAAAAAAAAGGTTGTGTTTTAGTGTTCGTGACAGTTTCCCAAACAATGTAAGCTCTGTCAAATGAAGACAAATCTATGGTCTGTTATCACAATTTCACGAACTTGGTGTTGAACACCATATGATGTTGTTATTGTGTGTGTGTCTTCAACAAACTGAACAATTCCCAGCACATCTGTAACATGTTAGCATGCACCGTTAGTGTATGTCTTACTAATAAAGAAAGTGCAAAACTTAGTTATGCGAATTACCGAAACGATCGCTTGAATCATTGGTATGTGGGACAGCAGCAAGTAATTAGGTGGCAACGTCTTTGCTTCAGGATCCACAGGTTGGATCATGGTTTGGCCGCCAAAGCTCATCTGGCAGTCGTCAGGCCTAGTAGCGTAACGCCCTAAAACTGGCTTTAGGGGTGCATTCACAATTTCATATTCATGATCATGCTTGAGCATAGCTTCGAATTCTTCAATCTGGTTTTCAAACAGTGCACCCCGCATTGTGTTGTCCTAGTATTCAAGGAAATATTAAGTAAGACATCGATTATTATGCATAATGAAATACTTATTGTTTGTTGTAGATGTGCTAATCATGTTACACATGCCTTAAGCACAACACTGAGAGTAACTTTTATAGACATCTACCTAGGGGTGATAATGACCTCGGCCTGTTCGCGAACAATTTGGGCCCGGCTCGGTCAAAGCTCGACTCGTGGTAGCCCGGCTCGAGACCTTAACGAGCCGAGCCGAACTAGGCCAAGCTCGGCTCGAAAAGCTCGTGAACAAGCTCGATTACTATTTGATATAAAAAAATTATTATAATGTAAAGCACTTTAAAAAATTATTATAGACTAAACACACTTAAAAAAGTTATTATACTATACGTATCCTTTTATACAAATTTTTACATTGAACAATTCATGTCTTTCTTTTTGTATCCTTTTAGATCTAGTTTGTCGATTTTTTATGTATATTTGTAAGTAATCCATTTGGTTAGCATGTAAAAAACGAAATAAAATATGTGTATTCATGTTATTTTTTGAATTTAGTCTATTATTCTACAAGATCTGTCAATAATTTTTTAAAATTTCGAATATGAATATTTTATTTTGGTTTAATGTTGTGTTGGTTTATTTTTAATTTGTCTCAAATCGAGCTCGAGCTCGAGCTTGAGCCTAGCCAAGATGAGCCGAGCCTATCTAAGACGAGCTACCGAGCCGAGCTCGAGCCTTTAATGAAGCTGATGAGCTCGAGCTGAGCTTCACTTATCGATCTCGTAGAGCTCACGAGCCGAGCCGAGCTAAACGATAAACGAGCAGAGCCAAGCCCAATACAGTTCAGGCTCGGCTCGTGCGTTAAGCACTCCTACACCTATCAATAAGTTTTCATGTATGGTGTGTTAGTTTTGTATAGGAAAGGCAAATGTAAAATACAAAATTTACCTTTACATCCTTAAATATTAGTTGTTGGTATCGAGTATTTTTTTTGGGGTGAAATCAGGGTGCGTGATTTTTCCTTCAACTTAACATTGACCTTGTATGTGAGTTTGTCAAGGTACATTTTTTCAAGCTTCATGCTATAACAAAGGTGGAAAAAAACAGGAATTAAATTTCATACAGGGTTTAATTAGTTGATGATTATGCACAACAAAATGAATCTTAGCATAGGTTTGCAAATAAGTCATGCATCAATTTCTGACATATCAAAGAAGGTTTTATGGTTGTATTTGACTGATGAGATGTAACAACAATGGCCTTGTAGGTAAATGTTTAATGATGGTGCGTAAATGCTTGAACTTTTACAAAAATCCTTATGGGTTGCAATTAACAACAAGATACAGGGTTTTAGTCTTCTTGGTTGGTTTTTTTTTTTGGTAGAATGTGGTTATGTAGATAAGTAGGGGCGGATTGGACTAAAAAAATTATAGGGAGTGCTGGAAAATAGGGCTTATAAGTTTTTTCATTTTTTTAATGAGAAAGTTGTTTTCAAATTATTTGAACATATAAATTATGTTAAGAAAGTTGAGGCTACAAATGATGATGTCAAAGAATATTATTTGGCTAGAGTGAAGAGCATGAATGCATATAAAAGTTGGAAAATAGGTTCAACCATAAATAGCTACTTGTTAAAAAAGTATAAATCAATAAGCATGCAATGCTACTTTTGAAAGAATTGACTTTATAGAATTGTAAAGTTTGGCATGTTAATATGTTTGTACAGAAGTAGAAAGCAACCATATATACATATAATGTTTAAAGCATTTCTTAAATCTGTAAATGTACAAGAAGAAGAGGACAAGAATTTGAAAGAGATAGCAGCACAACATTTAATGTAAGCAACATTGTTTGGTTGCTAAGAAAAGGAAAACCATGGCAAGATTAACTGACCTTGAGGTGGTTAGTGAGCTATGTTTTGTTGAGGAAACAACCGGTGTAACTTTTTAGAGTTGTTTTAAGTGGTGTTACTACAAGTAGTAAGAGGTGTTGGTATGTATAATCTGTTAAAGTAAAGGATAGGAAAGGGGAGGTAAAAGCAAGGTAAGGTGGTAGTACATGAATAGTGGTAAATATCTCCATAGTTGTCCTTTGCATTCAAGTAGCATGGCTTGTAGTTGATGTATCTACAGATTTTAGTACAATAGGTGAGGTCCACATGATGTCAAAAAGTGTGGCAGTTGTACTTTAATAGTTAGTGTGCAAGAGAAGGCAAATGAGTGACTGTTGTAATCACAATACATCATTCATATTATTTCTAAAGTACGAGAATACTTGCTCAGTATTTCAAAGAAATATATGACATGGTAGTTTTTGGAAAGGAGAGAGTTTTCTTCACTTTGGTTAGTGTGGCTGCAAAGTAGGCTGATTTTTTTAGAACACAAGATAATGCTTTAATCATTGGGCCTAAGGTAAAAACGGGTCCACTTTAAATTGTATCTTTAAGGCACTTGTTAAAAGGCTTTTGGGTCTATTGCTTATCAAGGCCATAATAAAACGGGCTGGCTATCCCCTTATTCAGGTTTTATAAGAGTATTTGTGAACTAAATTTTCTACCTTCCTCTTGACATGATTGTGGCAGTGGATTGTAGGACATTAATGATGCATATAATTTGGCTAGATCAGTCAAAGGCTTATTTTGCCTATATTTTAAGAAGTTGGATAAAATGAAAGGGAAGCATAGAGGAGAGGATACTGTTTATGCTTATATTGATAGGCAAACTCATGCATGTAGGTGCTAACCTTATAAAAAAACGATGACATACTCATAGAGCTGAGAGGAGAAAGCAGGAAACAAGGCTATGTTAAACCAGCACAACTTGGATGTAGGATGCTGAGACAAAGAAAAGAACCTGGAACACAAATGCTAGGGAGTTAGGGTAAGCAAAAAAGGAGGTTAATGTGAGTCTGGAAAGAGGAAGACATCACACTTCTTAATATCTTGTTCTGAATTGGCATTCCATCCACAACAACATGTTACGTATCTACAAAAACATGAACTAACAATTAGAATTGAGTCGTACCATAGACACACATGAAAGCATATGTTGTTCAAACAGAATGTACTTGATATAGGACATGCACGCGATCAGAACACACTAGAAACAGAACTTCTGTAATCAGAACTTCCAGTGTGCTTGGAAAAAGGTGAGGGGGATGCAACAAGTGAAACCATGTCAAATTCTTCCTTTTGAGGAAAGCGGGAGTGATTTGCTCTTTGGTTAATACTTCTCAAGCTAATGTGCAACAGGGCTTATTCTGTTCATGGATTCTAAATGATATAATTATTGAGTTTAGTAGCATGTAAATTAGGAAGCATGTTGAGAACATAAGGAAAAAGGTAAAAATTATACAACTAAGGTGTAGTGCCAAATTGTTAATCCTGGAACCTGACATATTAACAGCAGCAATACCTTCATTCAAGTGTGCACACAGTCATATATGGTGTAAGACTGCACCATAATTACAACAAAAAAAGGCTATACTAACTCTGCCTCATGCGCTACAATGTTGCCTATACAAAAGCAATACGGTTTTTTCACCATATACCCCTGACAAATTTTTTTTTACACCGTATACCCTTTCAAGTTTCCAAATTCATCATATACCCCTCACGTTTCAAAAAATACATCAACATGCCCTTATGACTAACGGTGTTAGACTTCCGTTAGTCATTATACTCTAATCCCCCCTAACCCTAATTAACAAACCCTAAACCTAAACCTTTAACCCTAACCCCCTAATTAACAAAACCCCTAATCTAATAACCCTAACCCTAACCATCCTAACCACCACCCCTCCGCCACCCCTAGCCACCCACCACCCGGCCCCCCCTCCCCCCCTCCCCTTCCACGGCCGGTCGCGCCGCCCCCTCTCCCTCCCCCTTCCCCTTGTCGCGCCGCCCCTCCCTCCCCTCCCCCCTGAGTCTCGCATCACCCCCCCTCCCCTCCCCTTCCCTGCCAGTCTCGCAGCACCCTCCCTCCCCTTCCCCGCGGCCCGTAGCGCGACCCCCTCCCCTCTTCCCCTGACCGCCGCATGACCCCTCCCCTCCCCTTCCCCAACAACGGTCGTTTTCGAATTTTAAGCGTTTTCGATTTTTTTTTTCATTTCGGGGAGGGGAGGGGTTCGGCGTGTTCTTTGGGAAAGGGAGGGGGATTGTGCGGCGGTTGCGGGGAAAGGGAGGGGGGTTACCCGACGGTTGCGAGGGAAGGGGAGGAGAGGGGGTTGCCGGCATTGCGATGGGAAGGGGAGGGAGAGGAGGGCGGCGGCTGCAGGGAGAGGGGCTCGCGGGGGGGGGGGGAAGGGGAGGATGGTGGGTGGGTGGTGGGGAAAGGGTGGTGGTGGTGGGTGGGCTTCGAAAAAACAGAGGGGTGGGGTTCACGGTGCGAAAATCCGGTGGGGGTGGTGGTCTGGTGGGGATGGGGTTGTTGGGGGTGGTGGGCTGGTGGGCTTTTAGGGTTAGTTAGGTTTTTAGGGTTTGTTATTGTTATTAGGGTTATTTAGGGTTTAGGGTTTAGGGTAGTTAATTAGGATTAGGAGAGGATTAGGGCATAATGACTAACGGAAGTCTAACACCGTTAGTCAAAAGGATAAGTTGATGTATTTTTCGAAAAGTGAGGGGTATATGATGAATTTGGAAACTTGAAAGGGTATACGGTGCAAAAAAAAATTTGTTAGGGGTATATGGTGAAAAAACCGAAAGCAATATCTAATGTTTAGCTAATCTTCAAAAGCAAATGCAAAAGATAGTAAGTCATATGTATGCATGACTTTTTGTTGGCGACAAATATGTTTCTTTTATAAGCATGCTACTTGGGCGAAGTAAGACATCAAACAACATGACATATCAAATGCATATTTAAACAACATAATAGTTTTTAGAAAATAATTTTAAATGAAGGGTACATGCAATCGGAGCTTAGTTCCTATGTAGAGCAGTTATAAATCTTACTCATGACATCCAAAAGGCATGGCAGGTAGAATGTTTTTAAGCTTCTTGGTTGGGGCACAAGCATTATGTGGCCAAAATGTCCTGCAAAACAAAGAGGGCGGTTATTATGATCAGTAATGCTACAAATCACACAAGTAGAAAGTCAAGTGAGGCATCAAAATATGAGTGGCTCGTACCATTCTTGCCATTGAATTAGAGGATACTAGCTTTTTGCAACACTGCAAACGACACAACATTTCAACAGGAGTGAAATGTTGCTGTGAAGATGGCTTAGATAAGAATTTTACGCTCTTTGATTGGCGAGCTCGCGACAAACCAACGTAGAGTTGGCCATGTGAAAAACAAGGCCTGTGTAGATACAAGCCAACCTGGTTTAGTGTTTTCCCTTGTGACTTATTAATAGTCATTGCGAAGCTAAGCTTGATAGGGAATTATTTCCTTTGAAACTGGAAAGGGTAGTTAGATGAAGATTGATGGTCTTAAATTAATGCGGGGCAAGAAAGCAGACTCTCCTTTGTGATGACCGGTTATAACAAGACATTTAATGATGTTTAGAAAAAATCTCTTACAAATCAGGTGTGTCCCGTTGCACAAACCAGAAGCAGGAGCGAGATTGCGTAAAAGAATTACTGGACAATTTTCTTTCAACACCAATTCATGAGGACTCATACTACCTGGATAGAGAGTATTGAGGATTCTGACGGATATATATTACATGCATCATCAAGGATCATATCAAAACTCTTATAGATAACGGGTTCTCCAGAGAACTTTTGAATAAGATTTGTGTTTATTCCATCAACATCCTCATTCATTGGGGTCAGTATTGCGCTATCCGTAAAGATTTCATGACTTAAAGGACCTGTTCCAATTTCAGGAAAAACATTTTGTACAAGTTCACCCGCGTAATTTGTCTCTGCATCAAATGGCATAATTATTTGTGGAGGTAATTCCACCCCAGCAATCTCGCTAGTTTGTTGCGCACCATTACCAAGTGTAAGCAAGAAATCAGAAAATGGTTGATCTTCTCTAGCTCGCATATTATCCTTGAGCCTAAAACGTTTGAAGACTGGCCATATTGCAGAAGACACAAAGCTAGCTTCAACGGCTTCCGCCTGAGTTTTGTGCGGCACGACTGGCAATACTTGCCGAAATTCTCCTCCAAAGACGACAACTTTTCCTCCAAAAGGAATGTTGGGGTAACACAAGGCTCGTATCAACAGATCGAGTGATTCTATGTTATGCTTCTATGCCATTGAAGACTCATCCTAAATAATTACGGACGCTTCTCTCAGCAGTGCTGCAAGGCCACTCTGTTTTGAGACATTGCAAGCCTTTGAAGCGGTATGAGCTAGAGGAATTTTAAATCAAGAATGTGTTGTGCGACCAGTTGTAATATTCGATGCTACAATCCCTGATGTTGTTGTTGGAAGCACAATCTTACCCATTAATCAAACCTCTGCATATAGTGCTTGATACAAATAAGTCTTACCAGTCCTTCCCGGGCCATCTACAAAAAAGAGCACTAGGTTTGTCTGCTTTGATGTGAGCCATTATGCAATCAAATGTCTCATGTTGCTTGCAATTAAAATTTTCACGGGCTTCTTTATATTCATTTGGAATTGGTGCATCAAGCGCATCAATTATGTCTTTGGTTCTTCTTATCTCCTCTGTTTCAGGCTCCTTAAAACTATAAAGGCTGAATTCTTGCAAAGACTTCCCCATTTCTTCCAAGAGGTGTTCAGTTGCCTTATGGTTAACAGCAAAACCCTGCGTTCTTGGTGCGGGTACTTTGCCTAAAGTCTTCAAATAGCTATTTGTAGAACTGGTGCCACAAGGATATAGGATTGATCGGTTTGCAGAAAAATGAGGATTGTAGTGAATAGGCGATGCAGCGCACCAGGCATTTCAATGTTTGCAGCTTCTTCCAAAAACGCTACGACATAATCATCTTCTTCGAGCAACCCGAGTTCCAATGTTGCTTCTTGGAAAGTTGCACATAGATACCCATTAACGGAACAGAGGTCTTCAAATGACTTTGGTCCGCAGACATGGGCTAGAAGTAGCCTAAGAAATAGTGCTCACCTTCCGCTGGCACAACAAACGCTAATCGACCAATAACAATCCTTTTTGCACTCTTTTTGTCCATATCTTTGCTTAAGCAATCCACACAAATGTTCAGAGAACTCCGAATATAAATACTATTGTGCATCAGATTGACTTACATTCATCTTGAAGAATTCTGTGAGGGATGTCCGCGACCTAGCATCGTTTGCTACAATTCCAGCAAGTTGTTCATTAGGCCTAAACTGGATTGTCTGGCTATTTGGCAGGTGGAGAGCAAGGACAGGAGGATGCATTTCCAAGAGATCAAAAGAAAACAGCCTCCAAGCAGCCTCACACGGTGAAACCCAACGACCTGTCTGGAATTGTTATATTTCATCGACAGGTTTTTACTCATTTTGTTTTGAAACAACATATGATATCTTGTCGTGCCCTTTGTATACATACTTGTACATATACTTGACTTCTTGGATGGTTGAGCAGACCTCTACATTTAAATGAAAGTCAAAAAGTGTTGAAAGATAAGGATTATATGGAATAACCCATCTGTTATTTATAGTGAACTGGCGAATTATATTACAGGAGTTTTGCCATTATCGCGCCTTCTATAAAGTGGAAATCCATTTTCATGAGTGCTTGTCTCCTCTGAAAATGACTTAGGCTACCCATACTTACAAATTCCAAGCCTTTATTTGTGTTTCATGCAAGGGCATTCGGGATTAGCACTGCCACATGGGCCATGCATCATGTGGCTCAAGATAACCTTGCGTAAATGAGGGTTACTTTAACCATGAATTTCAGCTGACAAACTTGTCGAATACATCAGGTTCCTTTATTTTGTAGTTTGGTTTGAAAATAAGCAAAATATGTGCGTGCGGCAAACCACGTTTTTGGAACTCGACGACGTACGTGAACGCTGCAACTTCACCTAATATGTGGTCTTCCATCAACATTTGAAGGTTATAAGCTTTGCATGGAAAATGTGCGCTACTATGTCAGGGCGATGTTGTGCTTGTTCACCAGGGGCAAGCTGAATTTTAGTTTCGGGCCAATTGGGATTGCATTTCATTGTGATAAATAAGTCAGGCTTCCCATATCTCTGCACAAGAGCAAGAGCATTCAAGTAGCGCCGCTTCATATCATGAGGTCCACCAAGGAACGAAGGTGGCAAAATAACTCTATGACCTACGTTTGAAGCACTTGTTTCACCACCATCAAAACAATCTAAGATGCCTTGATACATCTCCACACGGATTGCTGCCTGGTTTGTGCCTGAAGAAATTTAAGTACGTATTCTCGAGCTTCACATACATATCAACAATGAATTGCTGGAATAAGCGACAAGCTCTAAGGATGTAGTTTCTTGGACGAATATATAAGAGATACGCATAGTATTCTCTACAAGAAATCTGGGTCCTTCCTTTTTTAGGTTGCCCTGCAACTACACGGTTTTTTTTTTAAATTCTGCAACCACAGTGGTTCTATCATTACAATTGTATGTAAAAAAAATAAAAGGAAAGGAGCTACACTCACTGGCAACTTCTGCAGATAAAAATGCGTCAATGTCATTAACTGATGCAGATGTTATAGGCTGTTCACTTGCAGCAATTTGCCTACGACCACCATGACTCATTTTTTTCAGCCCATGGTGCCAGCCACAATCACCATATGGTCGAAGGAGAGGGTATTGTAATGGATCATAACAACCATAATAGTGCATCATTATGTGCTGGCGCTCTGACTTCCCATGGACAACAATTGTGGTCCATTATTCGCAATGGTTGCGGAATCTTCAAAACCTATTACAGCAACCTCTTTGGATGTGGGGGCATTGTAAACACGTTGATCAAGCACCGGTTCTTTATTTAATTGTATTTCAGTATTTTCTACAACATCGAGTTATGGCAAAGATCTAAAAATCTGGCATATGGATTGTGCTCCATGATTTTCATTAAGATAATTATAACATCAGGCCTTAGATCAGGGAATAGGTTTAAACGGTTTTGTGATTCATGTTGAGCATCATAGAAATATAGTTGCAAGAACTTGGGGTTCTGATCATCAGGAGTAAGTTTGGTCTAAAATGGTAAATTTGGTCATGGAGTTTGAAGACATAAATGCCTTTCTGAGTGTAGGAATCCCCACCAAGCCAACTAAACGCAAATAGGTTATTGTACAAGCGTGCATATATTCTGAAGTGAATAGAGTCATCGTGTAGTGAAGTGAAAATCCTGATAAGCTCTTATGGAAACGAATTGGAAGCGATTTCAACTTCGCCATCAGAGTAGCAAAAACCAGGCGGTTCGAAAACAATTTTGACTACAGATCATTTGGGGCAATGTTCTGCAAAAGGTAGTTCCAGTGCTGCAGTTGGCATCTATTGACCAACCATAATAATAGCAGCCCCAGCTGGTAGAGGTGAAGAGAATGATTAGTTATATAGATATACACTACAGATGATGCAAGCAAGAATGCAACCCAGAACAGCGATTTACTTTGTTTTTCTTTTTTTGTCGTTTAGCTCGAGTTTGTTTAGGTTGTGGCACAACATTAGGTTCATTCGCCAGCGTTAAAGCAGTCTGATATTCTGTTGAGGAAAGCGTTGAACTAAGGAAAGTTACTTCGCTGGCTGCAGTTCCATTTTGGCTACAACGCCTTCATGCACTTGGTGACACGAGTTTTAAGTTGCTTTGAATTACCTGAGAATTGCGTGCCTGTTAGGTACATGCACTCAAAGGTAGGTATCCATGAGCTAGGCTGGCAATTGAAAATATTAAGGCGTGATCGCTTTTTGAAGGGCTCGTTGTAAACACACCAAAAATACCTAAGCTACCCAATATAGGGTAAGTAAAGGGTCAAATCCACGAGGAAGTAAGGTTAATCAAGGGTTAATTCGCTAATTACAATGAGCTAAATCTATTTTTGGGGTTTTTGAAGAATTGGTAACAATTGCAAAGTCTAAAATAACTAAGAGATTGACAAACAAATTAGCAAAGCAAATAAAGAGGATAATTCAAGGATAAAGGAACTATGGGATTAAGGGATTAAGGGATTCACCAACACTCAATCCAAGAATCCAATCATCAAAATCAAGGGGAAACAAATGGGGGATCACAAGGGGAAATCATGCACATAGGAAGTCTAATTACTCTCTCGAGCTAATTAGAGGAGCTTAATTAGTTACTCATGACCTATTCTCATGGCATGAGCAACTAATCTAGCCAAATCAAGAACATAATGATAAATCAAGCTTCCCTAAACTAGAAAATATCTATTTTCATGGAGATCCTAGTCTAGCAACCACACTTAGTCTATCCCTAACTCATCTCTCGATCCTTCACTAGAAATTCCAAATAAGCGAGTCAAGTGGTGATCAATCACCCAACAAGCCAAATCAAGCAAGTCTAATCAACAAGTTCAACACCCAATGTTAACCCCCTAACTTAGACTTAGGATCCAAAAAGTAAATGAAAGCTACATCCCTTCCCCTAGTAGGAAACTACTCACAAATCATGGAAATAAAGGAAACCAAAACTTAAACTAACTCCATCACCAAACCATGGAGGAAAGAGAAAAATGGGGAGATAATCAACTTATAAAACAGCATCTAAGCAAACAAAGCATGAACTAAACAAGATTAGAGGAAGAGAAAATGAAATAAACAAGAAATTACCAACTTTTAATCTTGCATAAATCTGAAAATGGAGTTCCAAAGTTTCAAACCTCAACTTTCTCTCTCCTAGGGTTCTAAAGTTTGAGTACTAAGCATAAATTAAATCTCAACTAATTAAAATCAAAATTAGCTTAACCAAAAATGAGGATATTCCCTTATATAGTCCAAAAATAAAACAAGTTCTATTACAAGAAAACCCACGTACGAAAATCGAAATATAAATAAAAGGTTCCGAAAAAGTCCAGCGACCCGGGCGGGTGACCCGACCCAAGCGCTCGGGTGGGCCAGACCCGGGAAGGCCACTTAAACGACCTGGACGGGTCGCTCCATCAGGAAAGAAAATGGTTGGCTCGAAGTCTAACCCGGGCGGGTCAAATCAACCCGAGCCTTCTGGTCAACTGACCGGGCGGGTCACTTAACTTACACAGGCGGGTCGTCTCGTCATGGAGAAAACTGGTTGATCCAGTTGACTTACCCGGGCGGGTCACACAACCCGGGCCCTCGGGTCAGTCCCGTGCTCTTCTTTTTTCCTCTTTCGAGCCCTTTGATTCCCCGTTTCTTCAATTCCTTGCCTCGGGTTTGTGCAAATGTCCTCCAAGCATGCTCCCAAATCCTGAAATAAAACCAAACACCCAAGCAAATGCACAAAGGAGGAGTATTGTAAAACTTTAAAGAAAATAGAAGCAAATTTTAGCCTAAACTAACATAAAAGCTACTACAAGATCAACTAAAAACTATTAAAAAGCCAACTAAATAAACTATACATCACCTTTACACTGGTTGGATTAAAAAGGTTCCAGCAAGCTCATTTCTTGTAAACCTGGCAAAGGAAAGGCACCTGGAAAACTATATGTTTCTCCCTCTTGACATAGAGGTCCGAAGGAAATCATTATAGGGTGAGTTATAAAAGATTAACTCTTTCAAGCTTTGTTTTGCCACTGAAGGTTTCATTTATTGAAGGTGTATGTATTTAAATACTGTAAACACTGTATGGTAAAGCATTGTGAAGGGGAAATATCCATAGAAGCGGCTTCGATCATTAGAAGAGCTGCACATGCAACGTATCGGACTGCAGCGTTAATATTGGAGAGCTGGTTCAACTCCGTGCATCATAAAAAGTGCTCTAGCACAATAGCGGTATTCCAGATAAGTGTACAGCGCATTGGTAAAGGCACGGCAAGAAGACAATCAGTGCTCAATTTAACACTACAAACCTCACACTACATTCAGACTCTGGTATATGTAATCAATGTATTGTTATCACTTTAAGCTTTCGAAAATACAGGTCAAAGGGTGTCCATTTTAGGCTTGTTATATGTCTTAGTAATTAATTAATAGCGTACTCAGAGAAGACAAGCAATCATCAGGAAATAGTAAAAGGCTAGTCGCAATTCAAAAGAAATCATAACAGCAGGAACTTCACTAATTGCACTTAAATGCATAATCTTTTTTACAGCATAGCTGAACTAATACATGAAAGTGGATTGGATAAGAGTATAGGCAAAATACAGGCCATGCGATTCAAAAGCATAGGCAGCACATTTGGAAGTTGTAACCATCCTAACCTTGGGCTAAGGAGAAGCTATTATTTAATACATATGTTGCAAAAGGACGACTCTACAACAGTACAGGAGGTAAATGACTAATAGTGTGCACAGCTGGCATAACTAAGCTATGGTTCTTGGCTCGCTTGTAAACAGTCTGAAGTTCAGAGGGAACAAAGAGCAGTAGAATTGCAAAGCCTGACCCTGTAGCTGGTACAGTTTTAAATGATGGCCTAGCTTTGCGCTTCTTAGGAGGGGGAGGAGGCGACACCATTGTAGATAATTGAAACTGGATGCCACGCGGAGTGAAGCAGTCCTGCTCTACAACCAGAGGGTTAGGCTGAATTGCTTCTTGAATGTTGAGCACATGTTCTCTCACGGTTAAGTAGCTCTCTCTTTCAAGAGCACAGAGAACAGAAGCATAGTTGGCAGCCTTGTAATTTGCATCTATGATGGTGTAGTTGTACTGGTGCATTAGATAAGAGATAGCTTCCTTTGCAGCACTTTGTTTGGCTTCAGATAAGCTAGCACAAGAATGTCCAAATATACATTTGACACCATTTGCACCATCAAGACAAGTAATTGTCAACTAAGAGGTGTGCTTGCAACCATCAAAACAGATGGTTTCCATAGGAGTTAACAATGCTTGAGTGCAGCTAACCACCATGGGTAACACACTTATATAGTCAAGTGTGACGTGCCTAAGAGAAGGACGGTTATCTATACATTCTTTCTCATACAACATGGCTTTCGTTAACCCCTTTTCAACAACCTCAAGCTCCATTCTCTTAAGTCTATAAGGCTTGCACATCTGTCAAACATTAGTTTTTTCCCAGCTGAAAAATCCTCAACATGAACATCGTATTTACCAACAAGGTCACGCACAGCTGCTTCAGCAGCTCTTTCGCATGAATCTTCTGGATTGTTAGCCTCCCCACCAACATACATGTAAGCAATTGGGCCACACTCTGTCCTAACAGCTACACAGGCATTGTTCTTAGATACATCGATAAAATCGTACATGGGTACTCTGAAGTTAAGGCACTCGACAATTTACATTAGCAAAGGCCGAAATGATATGCACATTGGTTTGGATGTCATGACTACAACCTGTAAAGGTAAACAACTGAATATACAACTAATATTTTTTCTATAAATTGAACACAATAGTTGGAGAACAATGTTCTGTTTAAAAACCACTTCAATATCACCCCACAATCACAAGCCAAAGTCCAGTATGATCAGGAAGGGTTTTTTGTTCCCAGGGTATGTAACTACAGACCTCCCAAATAGTAAGGGGATTAGAGAATAACTGTAGTCAAGCAAGGTTAATCTTTAAATAACCACAAGATACAACTTATCTAACATTTTGCAAAATAGTAGAAACAACAGCTAACTATTATCTTAAACATAGAAGGAATGCGTGTTCCCTAGGGGGCTAGAACAGTTGGCTCTTGAACAACATGCACTTATGAGCACTGGACCAGACATAATGAAGAAAGAAACAACACACAAATCACAAACAAACCAGTAAAGAGCAAACAAATTTCCAAACCAAACATGTTTGTTCAGGAATAGGAACCCAAAAAAGGTAAGTAGCCTAACATAAGAGATACAAGTGCAGGATTATCAGAAATTCCCATGCAACCTACTTTTTATTTATTTATCAGAGCCAACAGAACTCCTACAGGAAAATGTGAAAGTAGTTAGTTATGAAAATTGGTGAGAAATTAAAGTTAACCAACACACCTACACAATTAAGAGCCAAGCAAGAATGCCCTAGATCCTAACAATGCATACAATCAAGTAGAAATTAACCAAAACTAAGAACCAACACTCCTAGGTATTCAACATGAAATTTAGAGGGCACAGGCCATATTAAACTAACCATAGTTCCGTTCAGAGCAAACACGACATAACTGCATGTTGTTAAGGGTATTATTCTAGTCTAACTTAAGCCTATCATTCTCATTAACCTCCAAAGGCAAAAAAATCCTAAGCACTAAACATGTAATCGACAGAGAAGAGTATTTTAAAAAGCCATAGTTGAGTGCACAGGTAAAAAATCATGAACACAATACTATAAGAGCATGACACTCTAAATTAAAACCAAGATATCAGTACCATCCTTAAAACATCAGAGCTTAGTAAACATAAAAGGCTTAAACATCAAAGTTTTCAAGGAAAGGCATGCATCTAGCTTCAATTCCAAAAAGTAAAAACTGCATATAATTATATGGAAGAGCAACCCAAACCCTGGATTGGAAAGAACAATACTATGGGAGAGGTTCAATAAACTGATGTTAAAATAAGCTGCAATTTACCCCAAAGTCCCTTTTAAAGTTTCAAAAACCGGAATAGACAAGCCCCTTACATAGAGCAACAGTAACTGTACCCTTTTCCCAATTTCAATATTTTTTATAATAATGAATTGGAACACCACCAACTCTCTAGAAAAAAAAAACTGGAAAACCCCAATCAAATGCTTGTTAGATACTAACCAAAACTGGAGCACCCATCAAAGACTGGTTGAATACCAACTAAATTGGTGAAGCTAACGTGTATTTACTACCAATGGCCCATGGTGAAAAAGCTAAAAGCTATTTTAGTGCTAACTAATTTTGTGGGCAGATAATTTATCTAACCCATTAGAGACTTATCTAACCTAAACAAATATAATAATATAGATATGCCCTATTCAGTCAGTGGATTAGAATGCACTGGGAGGTCAAACCATACACTAAACAACTGATTAATCGAATTCTATGAACAAAAACTGGAATTCAGGAAATATATGGAATATGGATATGAATGGATATGAATGAATGAATTTAATTTTAAATCTAACCTGAAATGGATGAATTGGATTATAGCCAACTCTAATATAATGATTATGAAATGGAGAGCTCACCAATTTGGCATGTCCACCGAATTTGGCTCTAGAAATGGCACCATAAAGCTGTGAATCGCCAATTCTAAGAGGATCTGGTAATACTGAATAGTTAATTCCCTTCAGCGGCATCTGACTTTCCCCGCGTCCAAAATTCATGGGCAACCCAATTCCTTCAAGATGAACCCTAATTCCCTTTTTTGGCAAACAGTAAAGCCAATTCGATTTCATCCAAACTTGAATTTCGAAGGGTTGAGGTAGCGGTGTTTAATCAATCGCGTGTTTAAATGTGCAGTAACAAATAGCAAACAAAGAGGAATCAAACTTCCAAAGCAATGTCAATGGAAGCTTTTGAGGAGCGCAGGAGAAATGAGAGCAAAACGAAAAAGGGGGAATTAGAGAGGGCGAAAATGACACGCTGGCAAAAGGAAAGAGTGCCAAAAGGGGAGATTACACAGCACGTGCCTTGCGCATGGGAAATCTTATCTACACTGTATTTCAAGGAATCCTCACCCATTTCACTATTGAATTCAGCTGTAAATTTTTTCCCACTTTTAAAAGGTTATGATATGATGATGATATGATGATGAAAAGCTTTCTTTATATAGAGGTGCCTAAGATTTTGGCTATCCCACATCAGAAGTTGAGGAAAACGAAGCCTTCTTTATATAGAAGTGGACACCTTAACCTAGTAGAGACCTTTTGGGTAGGACTACGGTCTTGTCTGCAAAGAAAACCTAGCGGCCAAGTAAAGCGTAGAGGACAATATCTACTAGTGGGCTTTAAGGTGTTACAGTAATAAATAGATAAACTGATATCATTTATTTATTCTTAAATCTTTAAACATGCATCTTTATTTTTAATTTCTTAAATTCATTAACCATGATACCTTGAAGGAATAGAGGGAGGCGGGGTGGAACTCCACTGAGGCGGAGGCACAACGAGCCGAGCTGGTGGTAGGGCGGAACCCATCTTTTTCTCTCTCCTCTTCAATATGTTAATTATAAGGGTAGCCAGGAAATTATGCAAGCTAACATCTCCTCTGTTCGTGTCCATAAACAAAGTTGCCTAAGTAATACATTGCCAATTTCTTGCTTAAAGCCAAGCCAATAGTGTTGAATTATGGAATTGTGTTACAAATTACAGGACTATCAATTCTGCATTTACCATTAGAAATTAGATTTTTTTTTTTTTTTTTTGAAACTAGTGGTTTTCCTACGCCCTACGCGCGTGCATGGCTCGGAGTAGCTAGATTGGCACCAATGTCCGTCAACCGGCCTACAATTATTGATTGTTATTATAAAAATTGTCGAAAAATTGTCACGAGAAGCACATTTTTTTCTTCGGGTAACCTCCCTTTTTTCATCTAGTAATATATATTGCTACTTTTAGTTTCAGCCAAGAAAATTTCATTTCCCCCTCACATTTTTCACTCCATATAGCCATATTCCCTCCATATTATTCCTCTTTTTTGCTCCTCTTTTTTGCTACATCTAGTAAAATATATTGCTACTTTTAGTTTCAGCCAAGATATTACATTTCTCCCTCACATTTTTCTCACCATATAGTCATATTTCCCCCATGTTATTTCTCTTTTTTGTTAGTGAATCTTCTTTAGACTATCAAGGTGAAAACTTATTATATTCAGAAAAAACTTAATCCCTTTATATATAATACCAAATTTTAACAAAATAGCATTTTCAAATGGGACATGCCAAACAAGCTCCACGTAAGTACACATATTGTTCCTCTTTTTTGCTACATCTAGTAAAATATATTGCTACTTTTAGTTTCAGCCAAGATATTACATTTCCCCCTCACATTTTTCACACCATATAGTCATATTTCCCCCATGTTATTCCTCTTTTTTGCTAGTGAATCTTCTTTAGACTATCAAGGTGAAAACTTATTATATTCAGAAAAAACTTAATCCCTTTATATATAATACCAAATTTTAACAAAATAGCATTTTCAAATGGGACATGCCAAACACGCTCCACGTAAGTACACATATTGTAGAAAAATGCTTTGACAAAGCTAAAATTTTGATGTTTGAACATTTCAATTTCAACACTCGAGAACATGATTTATATCGGAAGATGCGCGCGTTACCCCCAAAATGTCATATTGGTTACAATTAAGTGCCTATATAATCTTTTGTTTGAGCCACATGTTTAATAAATTGTTGTAGAGGAGAATTTCATTGTGCATTTATGCCCATTTTCATGATTCAAATTCGGAGAAATAGTTTCTATTGATTGTACAAGGACATAAAAGACTACTTATTTATGCTTTGATAGGTGTGGTATATGAATACAAGTACAAGCACAAAGTCTAAATAAAATGCACAACAATTTTTGTCGAGCAAACTGGTGTTCCTATCAGCAGCCCGTTGATTGACACAAGAAGTGATCACAAGCCCATTAATGCCACCAAATAGATTTCAAAATCCAGCTTAGAACTTGGCTCCTTGAGTGTGAAGTTATAGGGCCTGCTTGCATCACGATGTGTTTCACGATAAGTCATTATTAATGGTTTCAAAATCCAGAGTTCCCTGCAATGTAATTGTATAGCTTAATGAGATTCATAGACAGCTTTATCAATATTTATAGGTTTTTAAACTTGTCTTCATAACATGTCTTTGTACAAACACCCAAGTAAATTAGGCTAAAATAACTATTACTATTATGACCGAGCAATCTTTGTAAGCATTAGTATTTGCATAGTGAAATATCAAAAAAGGAAGGGAAATAGAGAAAAGAGAAGAGCAAAAGACTGTGGAGCTGATTTGTATTAGGACTTAGCACTGAGTTATTGAACCCTAACTGTATCTTTTTTTAAGCATGAACATGATAGTAATAAAATCTATTTGATTGTTATAGATAGGTATATATGGAGGAAAACTGATTTGGGCATACAAATCTGCTTCTTTTTTTTTATCAACTAATTGCAACAATGTTACCAATATATATATAAAAAAAGGGACCGCAAAAGATTAAAAAATACAGCATCCAAATGAAGCAAAGAAATAAAGGCAAGAAGATAAAGATTACATGCCGAATGGTCATTTCCTCTTTCTTTCCCGTTTTCCTCTCTTTCTTGTTAGAAAGAAAGGAAAATGGAGGTATTGGGTGGCCGAACTCGATGGTTCCAAAACCAGAGTCATGGTGGTCAAATTAGACCACCAAACACCATATCATCAAGTACTTATAATACAAAACAATATTGAAGTTATAATTCAGGTTTTTCGATTTGTGAATAGGAGATAATTTGATACGCTGTAATTTTGGCAGACACAACAGCAACATGCCAGAACACACCCAAAATACAGACAAAAGTAGCAGAAACTGGTTCAGAGTTAGACTTTCTATCATTATATTTTTGCTTGTCATTTGTATCTTAAAAATTAACCATCACTCTGATTGTACTCCCTCTGATCCAAACAAAGGATCACCTTAGCTTCTAAAATAAAATATATATCACACTACAATGATATGCGGAACTGATGACACTAAAATATCAAGAACAAAATTAGGTTAAATAATATAAATATCAATGCCACTTCAAAGTACCAATGAAGTTTTGACCAATAACGTAAGCAACTGGCTAGTATATATGCAAGTTGATTTATTAATTCATATTTCTGATGAAAGACTTGCTAACTATTAGGGTCCTTCACCCTCTAAAGTTCAAGATAATTATCAGACTGCAAAATCATTACTATGATCAAATAATCATCTTAGGGTCCTTCACCCTATAAAGTTTTTGGCTAATGGTATAATTAATTATAGTCAATATATGGAAAATATAGAATTCTATTTTTATTAACTTAATAGTGGCCTAATTTTAAAAATCAATGCAATGATTGATTCCTGTAGGGTTCTATTGACACAATGTACATTTCTAAATATCAAGCAGCATCACTATAATAGCATAATAATGGAGGACTAATCTTTGACATGTGCTGCTTCCACAGACCAAGGAGGACTACTTAAAACAAAAAGCTCCATCTGCGAGAAGTTTCCTTATCATGTTCAGATATTGAAGTACATGGATGTACAAGTCCAAATTATCCAGTTTATTAGTCTATGTAAATCTACTCTAAGGATTCAACTGTCTAAATAATCATCAAAAAATTAGTGCAGAAATAAATGCTATAGCGGGTATGCTCCCTAACCAATATAAACATGAAACTTCCATGTTCATGGTCAAAATTCCTTCCCATCTGAATCAGCAAAAACACCTCATCTATATACAAGTCCTCAAGGCCAAAGCTAAGGCAACATCTAGCATCTTCTCAAATAGCAAACAAGAAGGAGAAAGGATAAACAAAGAAGGTTTAACTACCTCGATACATCTATCATGGGCATTAGTTGTACTTCAGCAGTAGCTACTACAACTGAAAGTTTTGATGGAAGAAGACCTTTACGAAGAAGAGGCAAATCAAGACAGTCATAGCAACAAAAGTTTCCCATTCCATTCTTCATGTATTGCCAAAAGCTTCCTCAAACTGGAATCAGTCAGCAGAATATAGCAATTAATGAATTTAGCCAAAAGAAACAAATGATAAAAAATGAAATGGAAAGAATATAAATAAAAAGATGCTTTTTTTAACTAAAAAGAACAAACGAATCCCTAAGTTTGAGTCCTTGAGCCTCAAACACAATAACAATAGATAGCCCATCTGGAGTTGAAATATATATAGAGATAGAGCAGCTAACCTCTTGCTTGCACTACAAAAAATTGTGTGATCTAGGGCGGCAGGCAGCAATAGATCAAAGGTCAAATATAGTGCCAAATATTCACCTGAAACAATCCAATTTATATAAATTAAAAATGAACAAACGGTGAAGCAATGCAATTGACATAGATTAAAGGTAAACTTAAGCAATAAATTTTTTCCCCCTATATATACTTCTATGAGCTAACCTCTGAGAAACAATAACACCCAATACCGAGTAATTAAAGACCAGATGCATGTGCGATTAATACCCATAACAATAGTGAATACAACAACAAGATGATAGATCATGGATAACAATAGTGAATACAACTCAAGTAGTGGACAATAACCATGTGCCATGTATTCATACTGCTTTTCACCAAGATTATCCAGAGAGGTAATAAATGAACCAAAAAGAAGGGAAACATAGGAAAAGATAAAAAGAAGGCTGAAATGCTTACTTGTAATATGATAATGCAACCATCATTGAACCAGCACAATTCCGACAAACAGCGACAAGACTAATGGTCTGACCAATGCCAATTCACAAGAGTGATGTAGTGTAGTCTTATGAAAGATGACGCCTTCTAAATATATAGTACAAAACAGATCCCACTGTGATCTTCAACTTGGCCCATAATGTTTTAAAAAAAAACTGACTATTTTTTGGAGTGAGAGAAAGTGTACAAGAACAACACACATTAATTGAGTGGGAAAAACAAACATATTTAGTATGTCGTTATATAATTAAATCTTCATCATACGGCTGAGTTCCAAGATTCAATCAAAGTGATTTTCATTTACATAAAGCGATGAAGATGAAGAAAAACTTTCAATTAATATCTTTTTGTTCTACCTAAGCTAGAAAACAATGGCCTATTTTAGAAAGTGAAAGAAAAATTACCTCAAAACACACCCAACACACACAAAATTGGAACAGGGTCAATCTAGATCATTTAGGTTCCTGTCATATTTAAATGGTTAGTCATATATTGGTCTACCATCTATTGAATACTATTTTTCGGGTTGGCTCGAGTCGGTTTTAGTTAGGATCAGACAATTCAATTTGCATAATCAGATATAGATCAGGTTGTCTAGGTCTACACACACAAAAGTCCCTTAAATCCATCAGACTATCACATAATGAAAAGTATACCTGAACAATTTGGATTTTGCCCGTCATCTTTTTCACGAGAGCCTGTACAGCAGGTATTCTTGTTGATCCACCAACAAGGAAAGTTTTCCATCTTTCAAAGCAGTTTCAACAGGTGTCTTTAATCTGCAGAATCCCGATCAACTATCAGTATTCAAAGCAAAGAAAACTAGAAGTCTTGTAAGCAAACTTGTGAGCTCTAAACATTATACCTGTCAAGCAAGTCAGAACATAACTCTTCAAACTTTACTCTCGTGAGGGTTGTATCAATATATTCAGGGTCGTCTTGTGTTGCAGTAATGAAAGGTGAGCAGTATCGACAAACCATTGATGGATAAGCTTAGTTAAATCTGGAAAATATGAAAACAACTAGAACTTATTGAAAAGGATGATAAATATACTTGCCTAGTGCTAGTCTGAGTTAAGTCGAAAGCTCAATCTTCGTCTTTTCAGCAAATTCAGTTAAATGACAGGTTCACATAATACATCAAAGCTATATCAAATATTCAAATGTATCGTGAAGTGGGAACATATTCAAAGGTGCATGTCATTATTGTTGTTTTTCTGTTTAACTATTATGTTCGAACCCAAATTACCAATAAAATGCCATCAATTCAGCTGAATTCAATCAACCTAATACTTGACGGAGAACCCACTAAAAATCCTAAGCTAGACAATTACCATATTTATAGTAGCTATATATGGAAAAATAAGAAAGTAGAGTTAGATGATTCCAATCCAAAATTTTAAACAATATAAAAACGATCTGTTAATGTCAACCCCTGCATGAAAAAAAGGAGATTTAGAGAGAGAAAATGTAACCTCTTGCTTAGAGAAAGGAGCTTGCACTACATAATTTGTGCGATCTGTTGGAAGGTTTAAGAAAACAACAGAGGAGCGAGGAAAGCAAGTAAAGGGGAGCTTAAAAGCATATGGAAAAAAAATCCAAAATAAGCTAAACCTGAAGAAAAATGAAAACGAACGATGATGATCTGAAGTGCAGTTAAAATTCGGAAGAAGAGTCACATCGGTGATTTTTCCTTGTCTGAGAATCAAGTTTCAAAGATGGCAACACCATCCACACTCGCACCATCGCCGCCCCTTGCGCACCGGAACCCTCTGCGATCACCTTATAATTCCCTCCGGCTACCCCTGTTTCGAACACTCCGTAAATATCCTCCTATCATTCCAAAACTTTGCTGATTTTTTATCTTTTTATTTTCTAAAGATTTTGCTTTTAGATCTGGAAAAGATGAGGGAGAAGGGAGAAAAAGAAAGAGAGAGATAAGTGTACCAGTACAGCCAAAGGAGATAGGGAGAAGAAATAAATTGTGCGGTTTAGATGTAGCAGCGATGGAAGGCTTAGATTTGATCATGCTTAGGAACAGTGAATTTCAAGGAAATGTGACCTATATCACTATTGATTTTTACAGTAGAACAACTTCCTACTTTTAAAAGGTTATGGATTCTCTAATTTATTGCGAGGGATAAAAATAATAGACATGGAGGTGGCAAAGAGGATAGAGAATATAGCTCTTGAAAGAATCAGAGAGCAGATTGGGGGTGAAGAGGAGGAAGGGAAGGATGATTTGCAAAGACACGTGATTATTAAATGAAGTCACATGACTGGGTAACTTGCTACAACAGGTTGGTTACCTGCTAGACCCATTTAAAATTACCATATATGATAGTTGATTCCTACACAGAATAATCAATCATTGGGACCTATAAAAGATAATTGCCCATAGTTGATCCCTGCAGTGTCAATTTTTCCTTAATACTATAAACAAATTAGTAAAGTTTTACTCTTTGAAAACCCATAAAAACTCATAATTCGACCCTTTATAAACCCTAAAGTTTGAACCTTCATGTATAAATTTTAATACTATTAATATTATAATCTATACTACACATATTATTATAATAATCTACTCTATACAATAGTCTAATAATTATTAAACAATAACATAATTAAAAACAATAATATACTAGTAAAATTATAGTCTATTGCTGCTATTATATTGTTGCGGTTTTAGCCATACGCAGCATTAAACCGCGTGAGAGGAAAAAAAACCTCAGAACAACCTATTGTTGCGGTTCCTTGAGAAACTGCATCAATAGAATAAATATATTTATATTTTAATCTATTGCTACGGTTTGTCTAATAATCGCAGCAATATTCCATTTTGTTTCCTAAAAGGCAATGCTAGGGTTTCCTTCTCTCATTTCACTCCTCTCATTTATTTCATTCCAGCCGTTTCACTCCTCCTCCTCTCATTTTCTCTCTCCTCCTCTCTTCACTAACTCTCGTCCACCACCACTCATCAGCCCTCCCGCCCTTTATTCCCATCCCCCCGTTCCGCCATCTCCTCCTACTTTCTCTCTTTGATTGTTTCATCGATGCCACAAACAATGATCGAAGGAATATCATCTTCGATTCTTTGAACTCTCTTCTTTAGCGAATGATCTTCATCTCTCATCCTTTCATTTTCGTGTCGTCGCTCTTCAAAGACGAACTCCATTAACGAAGACATCAACCCACCGCCTATGCGGTGGGGAAACAGAGGAGAATATATATGAGCCGTCTGATTTGAAGGTTTAAGGGAAGAAGATTACTCGTTGTCGCTCATCCTAGACATTTCTCTCCTTACCTTGTCATCGCTCGATTATGACCTCGCCGTCACTCGGTTGCCGGTTCTCATCCCCTTAGTTTTGGTTCAGTTTATTTTTATTTTTTGTAAGTAGTTTCTTTCTTAGTTTTCTTTTCTTTATTTGATTTTATTGTTGGTTTTTCATATTTTATATACATTATTGTAATCAAGGTTTGTAAAAATACATAAATTTTTAAAAAATAAATTTATTTTTACATGTACCTGTTATTTTGGGATACAACCGCAACAATAGATTAACCTATTGTTGTGGTTCTAAAATCGCAGCAATAGATTTACCTATAGTTGTGACTTGATTTGCGGTGGTGCCAAAAAACGTAACTATAGGACACTTAAAAACATTATCAACATACAATTATTCTACTAGTGATAATAAATTGATAAAATTAGAAATGAAGAAAAGAAAATAAAAAAAGAAGGAGAATAGAAAGACAATTGGCGGGAACGAAAAGGAAAGTAAGAGAGGAATGGCCGGCAGTGGTGGCACGCACGGCGGCAGCAGCGGCGCGCAAGGAGGAGAATGGGGGGAAGACCAGGGAGGGCGAGAGAAGAAGAAGAGAGAAGTCTGTTGTGTGAGAGAAGGAGACCGAAGAAGAGGAGATAGCGTTAGTGATTTGTAAAATTATTTAATGAGACCCTAACCCTCTAATTATAGTTTATCGGAGTCCTAAGTAGCACTAGGAACCTTAAACTCTTTATAAAAACTTTTAAATGATCTCCTTTAAAATAATTAAATAACCTTTGATTTCATAAAGTCAAAACTTGACAATTTAAAATATTTAACCTCCAAATAAATAATGATAATTATATTCCTCCATCAATTAAATATAAATATATTTATAATTTCATTTTAAATTCTATAAAAATATATTTATAAAATTCATAAAATATGGGGGATCTTGTGGAATAGGTTATTTATTAATCACACGAGTTGGTTAATATAAGCATGTCTTCTTTGTTATTTATTAATCACATGAGTCGGTAAATAATGAGTATTGAATCTGGAGGATTTTTGTGGAATTGATTATTTAATAATTCCATGGCCTATTTTATTATTTATTACTCTTTCTCTATGGTGACCTTGGACGAGTAAAGGTAAGAGTATATCTTTATGGCATTGGTTCAATCGTTGATTCATTCAACAAAGGTTAAAGGTTAAAGAAATTAAATTGTCGTCGTGGTCATTTTTATTAATTTATAGGTAAAAAAAGGTTTTATATTCGTTTGGTGTATTGCTTGTGTTAATTGATGGTTGAATATTGATTCAACTATTAATTACTTAAAGTAAAAAGAGGATAAGTAACCTAACTCTAGATTAGTGCACATCTAGAGTATTGAACAAGTGTGGGTTGGAACTCTTAGTGGTATTCGTAAGGCTTTTTAAGGGCCATATGATCAAGGGCCATATAATCAACATGTCCTTTTTAGTTATTTTGAGTCGAAATCTCGTATTAGGTTGTTGATATAAAGTCGTGTCTGTTGCCATATCTTTGTAAGATTGTTTTTGGATGGATCAACTCGTTCATTGCTTACTTAAAATTAAACTAAAAAATTGGTTGAGTCAATTTATAAGTCCAGAGTTAAGAAATTTTCGTACTTTATTACCTACCTGAGTCGTCTGTTTATTTGTTCTACAGTATCATGCTAGGATTTTTAATTATGCTTTGATTAGATTGTGTATATACTTAGCTTTGTTGATTACGTGTTTTGTGTTTTGGTCATGACTTGTGCCTTATTGATCCTATGACGACCCATCTCAACTTTGGTATTGTTTTGCGAGCAGTCACTTGTATCAATTGGTCATACAACTATTCAGGTTGAAAATCATGATACATCTGGGAAGTGATGAGTTTATATGTTATTTTTGCCTTTATTATATGTCTTCAATAATAAAGTATTTTAGAAGGTTCCAGAACTTATGGTTTATTTTGTTAGATTTCAATTATATTGGATTTAGTTTATTAGGGCCTTAAATGATTCCATGTTTTATTAAAGTAGTCTTGACTTTAATTATATTTTTGAAGTGTCATTAATTATATTTTCCGCTGTAAAATTCTGAATAAGCCTAAATATTTTCACGCATGGCAATACTTTGATAATTATTTATTGTTTTATGGAATAATGTATTTTTAAAGGAAGAGAACAATTAGGGTGTTACACCTTTTGTGTGTGGGTGGTTTATAAATTGTAAAGGCATATATTTCTTCCTTAGTCAAAAAATTAATTTCTAAACTTAAATATTCATTTCTAGATGGAGGTTCAGGTTATCCATACCTCTTCTTGTCTAAGACTTTATGTTTACACTCTTATTAATAAATTCATTTTGCATACTCTTAAAATCCTATGCATGTCACTTCCTTCTAGACAACACAAACTCTTTCAAATTAAATGGAAAGATGCTTGTTGATCGTAATAAAGAGTACCTGTGAACGATAAAAGCATTGCAATACTTGACCATGTCTAGACCAGACACAACTTGTGGTGTGCATTTGATCTCAATTTATGCATACTTCTCTCCTTATGGATGTAAAGCATACAAAGGGTTATATTCGGCACTGTAGATCAAGGTTTTGTGCTTCGTCGTGCCCTTCCCGAAATAGCTTTTTCATGATTACTCGTTAAATGTTGATTGGAATAGTGTCATTCTGTGACTGGATATGTTACTTTCTAGGGAATAGTATGTTTGATCCAAAAGTCACATAAAAAACCAGCAACCTCTAAATATTATACTTCATGAAAGCTTTATTGTGGCCTACACAATGCTGATACATTGTGGATCCATCTCTCTAGGTTGAGCTTGATGTGCTTGTTCGACATCTAGTTAACCTTCTACGTCATTATGTCATCTTCCACTTATTTAGGTATTAATTTATTCAGCATGATTGTTGTAAACACATAAAGATATTAATTTGTTCGAGAGTGCTATGCTCTTGGTGATATCGTCATTCATTACAATTCTACTCAACTTCAACTTGCTTATAGTTTTATTAAAGGCTTATCTAATCACATTTGACTCCATGATTTTCCATCTATGCATGTCCCTCCTTGCACAAATTGAGAGGTCCGATGTAATAGAGTATATTAATATTTAGTTTTCATATCTAATTATATATTGCTAAAAACTCACAAAAAGGTTCCTCTTTATTCTTATATAAATATATAGTGTGAAATTATTTTTATCTCGAACTTCAATCCAAAAAAGAAAAAGAATGACTAAATACAACTATTATTACTAGTTTCATCATACACCATATGCTGACAATTTTAAACCCAAAAAAGGAAAAATATACCACATACCCAAACAATGTTTGTTCTTTCTATTTCTAGAAAGCCAAGAAGATATAAATTTAAATAAGAATCAAGGATCTATCTTAAATACTAACCCAATAATTTACAACGAAAATAGCTAATCTGCGTCCACCAATGATTATAAAGAAACTGTTCCTACCTACCTGTTCCGGTATGGAATAAATGCCTTTGGAGTGAACCGGTATCCTGCAATAATATAAGCCGGTTTGATATCCTGCAAGACAGAACACGTAAACTAACCTCGGGGGTTGATCCAAGGAACGCCCCTCCGATGCCTAAGTCAGTAAGGGGTAGAGCCGGTATATCTCAAGTAGAGTATATTAGTATATGTGAACGTACCTTATGACTCAGATCATGGGGTATTTATAGGAGCCGACAGTGTCCTTAACCAGGTGGGACACTACTCCTATTGGTTGAATACAATTCTATCCTCTTCTGATACTTATCTTTAGGCCCATAGGCGCGTTGAGTAAGTATTGGATCAGCCCAGGCCCATTTAGGAATGGCCCAAGTGATTGACAACGGTAAGGTATCGTAGATGTAGCCGGCATAGAATAGATGCCGGTATCGTATTTGACTCATTCCCAGTCAATGGGACTTCCTTGACTGAGTTGACCATGACGGTCAATAGCGGTCTAACTAGATCGATAGGGGACTTGGACAGCCCCCATACAACTAGCACCTAAGCCGGTATGTCTGGGACAGACATATCCTGCTTAATCAATGTTTGGTCGTCATGGGTGATGCGGAAATCACGCCTTCACATTAGAGCCGTTAGAAATTTCCGAAAATAGTGTTAGCTTGTGGAATACGAATCGTTGCCTTGATCTGCGTGATGACTTGACTAGTGTATCAGTAACTGCTCACAGCTGTTTCTGAGCTGAAATCCACGTGGCATGATCCGGACGGGAAGACGAAGAGTCGCTTGATCCGAGCCATGAAGACCTCTATAAATAGAGTTTGATCCCCCTCATTTGCTCATTTCCATACTATTCCCAAACTTTCGAGCATATGCATTCAACGAATTCTCTCTGAGCCCTAGCGTCTTTTCATTCTTCGTCGTGACATCTCGAGCCATTCTTACCAGCTTTTTTGCCTGTTGATTTTGGTGATTGATCGTGCCTTTCTCTTGCCAGCTTTCTCTATCCAGGTAATTTCCAGAATTTTTTCTTTTTTAGCCGTATTTACGTTTTAATCATGTTGTCCAATTCTGATTCAAAAAATTTATCTGAGAATCCCCCTTCCATGATTGATAGCGACTTTAATTCTAAAAGTAAATCTCCTAGCCCTTCTTTGTCTGCTAATTCACCGACTGTAGACTTGACCAAAGAACGTAGGAGTAAGTCGAGTCATGACTGTAGTACCTCTGGTAGGACGCATGAGGAGCCGGTGTTACATGCCTCCCCTTTGACCGCTATCAGAGCCTTTGGGGCCGCTATAGGTGTGCCGGTATCCGGGCAATACGGTACAATGTTGGGGTTAGCCAAGCGCTCTCCCCTGCTATTTCCCTCATTGGCCGGCACCTCTGGGAATCCCCCGGCGAGCCCTCATTCTCAAAACCGGCAGAGGTGTTGGAAGAAGGTGCGCCACATATTCCTTCGTCTGATGACGAGATGGAAGAGGATGATGGCAGGGAGGAAGATGATGACGTTTCTTCCGTCACCTCAGAGGATGTGGACAACGTCCTCCGTGACATGATGTCCGACGAGGAGTCGGTGTCTCTGGAGGCGGACGATGATGAAGATCCTCCTGAGGTCATACCGGAGGATGACGATGAAACATCGGACGACCTGTACATGCCGCCATGCGAGGCTGGTAGTCCCTCCTTTGTACAAATTGACAAGAGCTGGAGGAGGACGACATTGAGTAACAACTTCTGTCGTAAAGGGGCAGAATATTTCGCCTTTCCGGATGGCTACAAACTTGTGATGCCGTCCGAGGGATGCCGTGTAACTGATTACCCGCCTGGGCACGTGGCAGTGTATGCCCACATGTTGGACTTTGGCCTTAGACTTCCTTTAGATCCGTTCCTAGTCAAAATCTTTAAGGCCTGGAACATATGCTTGTCTCAGCTTACATCATGGCGTAACCTGATTTGCTATGCCTGGACTATCCGGTATAAAAGGTTTCCTGAGACTTTGAACCTCTTCCGGAAGCTTCACTGGATAAAAGAAGACGGATCCGCTAAGGGAAAGGGCAGAGGAAAGAAGAAGAGATCTAAGGTCGACAAGGAACTTGGCCAAGGTGGTTGGATGTCCATGTACACCAAGCAGGGAAAGCTGACGGTGTATCCAAAGTTGACGTCACTGAAAAACTGGCAACCCCGCTTCTTTTAGGTCCGAGTGCCAGATGACTTTCTCTTGCGCCGGTATTGGACGAGACCTCGGCCTAGGATGGAGCAAATCCCTGATAGGCGTTTAACACGCCGGGAATTGGCGGCCTTTGAGTTTTTTGAGGCATCAACCAAGCCGAGTCCCCAAGGAGGTAAGGTCGTCCCGGTGCCTCTAATTTGGCTTCCTCGTGCTAAATATATTCTAGGCAACGCGGCTCTCTCCGCCTTAGGCTTTTGCCAAGCTGAGCCTTCTGGTAATTAAGTGTTATACGAGTTGTCTAGACTTTGTTTTTCTTGTTATGAATATAGGAGTATATATATATATATATATATATATATATATATATATATATATATATATATATATATATATATATATATATATATATATATATATATATATATATATATATATATATATATATATATATTTGCCTATTGCTGACACACGATCTTTCTTGATTTCAGGCCGTGAGCATTTAATCCGGGAAGCTTTGCACCTTAACCAGAACTACATCCCGATATCAAACATGCCTCCCAAGCCCCTCAAGAAGTACACTTACATTCTCCCCAGCATCGGAAGCCAGGGTGGTAAACAAGGCCGGGGAGTCGGTCGTGGCAATGGTGGTGATGCCGGCCACATTCCCGAGAAATTGTCGCCGTCGTCGGCTAGCAAACAACCTCCTGTCGTTCCTCAGAAAAGGAAAGCTGAAGGACAGGGTGATAAGGAGCCCAAAAAAAAGCTCCAGCAAAGGAAACTACGAAGGAGTCTACCGGCCCTGTTATCCAGGGGGGAGACAAGGAGCCCAAAGGGCGAGTAGCCGAGGTCGGGACCTCCTCATTACGGCCGAAGATTTACAAACAGCAAACATTGCCCAACATGATTCCGGAGCTGCGGAAATTTGTTGAGATGGGCAAGACTGGGTTCATCGAGCATCCCGACGTAGATATACCGGAGTTTCTCCGGAAGAGATGGACCCAGTCACCAGTTCGGGATGGCGAGCTATTTAAGCCGAAGCTCAACGTTCTGGACGATGAGTCCTTGCTGTTGGACCGCCCTTTGGAAGGCGGTAATCTAGGCTACCGGCTGTTGAAGGGCTTCCAGTTGAAGTTTGACATGCCGGTGGAGCAGGTCCACGCTGTAGCAGTCGTCCATGCCCATAACTTGGCCGTGGTAAGTTGACAGATTATTTATGCCGTGGTAAGTGTTTTATCGGTACATTTTTATATGTCAGTACCTCTAAAGTGTTTTGTGTCTCTTTCAGTCGGCTCATTCCGGCAAGGAACTTTGTGACCTCTACCGTTATTACCAAGCGGCTTACGTCGGGGAGGTAGACGGTCACAAGGCTACCAAAGAGGCGCTGGCCGCCAAGAATGCTGAGCTGTTAGCCGCCAACGCTGAGCGAGATCAGCTGAAGAATGTGAAGGTAGATCTTGATAAGGCCAAGGCTGACCTGAAATCGGCCAATGTCCTAAATAAGGCAAATATTGTTACCTTGAAGAACAAGGACATTGAGCTGCTAAAGCTGAGGGAGCAGCTCCAGGAGTCAAAAGCCCGGGAGGCCGACGATGTGACCGAATATCGCCGGTCCATTGACTTTGTCCACCGTTTGGCCAATCGGTACAACGGGGGATGGGCCGCCGCCATGAGGTGTGACAAGCATGCCCTCCCCGGTATTGATTAGGGAGAGGTGGAGGAAGCTCACGACAAGCGTCTATTCGAGATCCCGGTCGACAATGAGGAGTTGGACTATGGGGTGACGGAGGCTGACATTGCTAATGCTGACCCTCGTGCTGAATTTGAGGAAGAGGAGCCGGGGACCGTCAAGGAAAATGCCGACAAGGGAGCCAAGGATGACCAAGCTAATGAAGTTGTTATCCTTGACAAGAGTCCCGACGGCTCCAAACCCGAAACGGTTGATGCATCTATTGTGGAGGCCGTGAAGGATGGCAAGGGTTCTGCAAAGGATGACAAGGTTCCTGCTTCTAAGGTCGCCCAGGACACTTAGCCTAGGTCTCCCCCTTTCCCGTCATGCTTTTACGGTCTTGCCGTCTGTGGCTGACTCGATTTAATTCTTTTTGTTCCTAGTTTGCACTAGGATGTAAATGCTACCTTTTTCATCAATGGAGGATTTATTTTGCCAACTCCTTTGTCGGTTGTTCAATTTGTTCAGTAGTTCATGTTTTATATGCAATTTTATCGTTTTGTCTTTTATGCATTATCATAACGGCAGATCCACGTAGGTTCATTGACCGGTAAATAGATTTATCCATCTAGTTTACTCCGGCAGATCCACTAGGGTCATTGACCGGTTAGGAGTAGAACTATCTCCTGTACACTCATTCTTGCTGGCAGATCTGTGTTAGGTCATCATTCCAGCAAGAGGTGTAAGGACCGCTTCCTGCCGGCAGATCTACGAAGGTCGTTGACCGGCGGGATGTATCTAGGGTTGGCAGATCCACGTGGGTCATTGACCGTCAGGGGTCCTGATTCGTTCTTTTGAATTCTCTTGACGGCAGATTCATGTAGGTCATTGACCGTCAAGGAACTTGGTCTTGATTCGCTTTAGTTTCTCTTGACGGCAGATCCACGTAGGTCATTGACCGTCAAGAAACTTGGACTAAATTGTAGTCTTATGTCTGTTTGGCTTCTCCTGACGGCAGATCCACGTGGGTCATTGATCGTCTGGGGGCCTGATTCGTTCTTTTGAATTATCTTGACGGCAGATCCACGTAAGTCATTGACCGTCAAGAAACTTGGTCTTGATTCGCTTTAGTTTCTCTTGACGGCAGATCCACGTAGGTCATTGACCGTCAAGGAACTTGGAATAAACTATACACATAGTATATTAGAAGATATCTTATTGAAAATGGCTCTTCCCGGTCTTACCGGAATTATTAACTTGAAAGTACCTAATGATAGCTATGGCTACAGTGCCACACTACTGAGTATTGCTGATCCAGGCAACAACACCGTTTCATTACTAAATATGCTATTAAACTAGGAAAGCAGTTAAACGAAATACTTCTTGAGCACGCTGGCATTCCAACTATTCTTGAGTAGCTTGCCTGACATGTCCTCCAGCCGGTATGCGCCTGGGACTATTTCCTCCTTCACTAGGTAGGGTCCCTCCTAGTTGGCTGTCAGTTTGCTCTCAGCATGGGCCTTTCCTGTAGCCGATGTGCGTCTGAGAACTAGGTCTCCTTTCTCTATTGGCCGGCTTCTCACTCTCTAGTTGTAAGCCTTGCTTATTCGGTCCTTGTAGGCAGCCACCTTGAGTTCTGCAGCGAGCCTTACTTCTGGCAGGAGGTCGAGGTCTTCTTTGTGCAATTTGTCGTTCAACTCCGGGTCATAGTTCAGGATCCGCCAATTGGGCAATCCGACTTCGACCGGTAGCACTGCCTCGGCACCGAATGCCAGCCTGAACGGGGCTTCCCCAGTTGCTTCTTTCTCGGTGGTCCGGTTGGACCATAATACCGCTGGGACCATGTCGGCCCATGCACCCTTCAGGTCATCCAGCTTCTTCTTGAGTGCGTTCAAGATTTGCTTAGTGGCGGCTTCAGCTTGGCCGTTGCTCTAGGGATGACACACTGATGAGTACGCGAACTTTATGCCGTTGGGATTCAGGAAATTCTTTATTGGCCCGCAATCAAACTGGACGCCATGGTCCATCACTATCCCCATAGGAATTCCGAACCTTGTAATAAGGTTCTGCCAGATGAACTTCTTGACCTGACTCGCCGTTATCTTTGCAGTCGGCTTAGCCTCAATCCATTTTGTGAAGTAATCAATTCCTACGATCAGGAACTTTCTTCCCCCAGACGCCGGTGTGAACGGCCCTATGATATCCATCCCCCACTGAGCGAAAGGGATTGGGTTCAGGATTGGTTGCAAATCATTTGCCGGCTGATGAATGACCGGTGCAAACCTCTGGCACGTGTCGCATTTCTTCACATAGGCTTGTGCATCGCCGTTTTTTGCCGGAAAACCCCCCTCTGGGGGGTGATAAAAAAAAAAAAAAAAAAAAAAAAAAAAAAAAAAAAAAAAAAAAAAAAAAAAAAAAAAGTAAAAAAAAAAAAAAAAAAAAAAAATAAGGAAAAAAAAAAAAAAAAAAAAAAAAAAAAAAAAAAAAAAATATTAAATTATTTTTTTTAAAAAAAAAAAAAAAAAAAAAAAAAAAAATTTTTTTATTTATTTTTTATATAATTATTTATTAAATAATGATTTTTTGGAAAGTAGAATTGCTTTTTTCGTTTAGCTGGCTCTCGGGGCCTTCATGTGAAGTTGTGCTACACGTATACTTTCTTTCCTCCAATATGATTTCCACATACTCTTTCGTGGATTTCCTCTATGATCTTTGTGGCCTCGTGGGCCGTTACGCACCTTAGGAGTGGGAGTGAAAGACCTTTCTTGTATAGCTGCCCTTGAAAAACGCAGAACCATAGGGCCTCTCTTTTCAGCTTTTTCGTCGCCATCTTGTCGGTTGGTAAACTGTCCGTCAGTTTGTACGCCAATATCTCGTCATACCATTCTTTCCCCTGATTGACTTCGTTCACCTCCGCTTTGGCGGCATCTATGCTTCTTTCCGGCAGCATCTCTATCATGACACTGCGTTTGAGATCCGTAGTACTTGAGCTAGCTAGCTTGGATAGGGCATCAGCAACCATGTTCTCAGTTCGTGGAACCAGTACCACCTCAAAGCTCTGCAATACAGTCGTTATCTGTTTTACCTTCTTCAGGTATTTCTGCATTACCGGCTCTCTCGCTTCATAGGTGCCCTCGATCTGGCTTGATATGAGCTGGGAATCGGTTGTCATCCGCACTTTCTTGGCTCCAGCTGCTTCATACTCGGCTTCATTGTTGGACGCCTTAAACCCAAAGCGGACAACATATTCAAACGTGTTCCCTTCTGGAGACGTCATAACCACCCCGGCACCTGCTCCTGTTTGGGCCGCTGAGCCGTCCACAGATATTTGCCAGATACCGACTGGTTCCTCAGTCTCTTCGCATGTGATCTCGACTATGAAGTCGGCCAAAGCTTGAGCCTTGATAGATGTACGTGGCCGGTACTCGATATCGAACTCCGACAACTCGATGGCCCATTTCAGCAGCCTACACTAGTGGAAAAAACCTTATATGTCACTTAGTATCAGATGCGGTTTTTGTAAAACCGCATCCGAAAATCAACCAAAAAATGAGAGGGATTTTTGGCCAAAAAAATCTGATGCGGTCCTAAAAAAACCGCATCAGATTAAAAAACCGATGCGGTTTTTTTAAAATCTGATGCGGTTAGGTGGACCGCATCAGATTTGGGTGATTTTTTCAATTTGGCCTAGCACAAAAAAACCGCGGCCCATGAAACATAAACAGCCCAAAACCTAACCTATCCCCCTCTCTCCTAACTCCCTCCTCACAAAACCTAACTCCCTCCTCTCTCCTCACATGCGGCCCCTCTCTCTCCTCAAACCCTAACTCCCTCCTCTCTACGCCTCCCACTCTCCTCAAACCCTAACTCCCTCCTTTCTCTCACTCAAGCCCAAATTCACACTCACCCTTCTCTTTCTCTCGTCGAGCGAAAAAGAACATAAAAAAGGATCAGAAAAAAGAACGAAAATGAAGTGCGAAAATAGAAGATCGAAAATGAAGAACAAAATGAAGAGCGAAACGAAGAACGAAGAATCGAAGATATGTACACAAGAAATTGGTTCGTTTGAGTTTTTGGATCTAGTTTTAGGTGTTTTTTTTTCGTTTTATTTGAGATTTTGTTTTAGATCTGGTTTTAGATTTAGGTATTTATTTCGATTTTTTTAGGCTTCCATTTTCGTTTGATTTTTTTGTTCGAACTCTTAATTTTCCTTCGTTTTCTATAATTATTTCCTTCGTTTTCTAATTTTAGTTTTTGTCGTATATATTGCAATTTTAGATCTAATTTTCGTTTCGTATATTTCAATTTTCGTATAATTCGTATATTGCAATTCTCGTATATTTAGTTTTTAGATCTAATATTTATCGTTTATTTTGGTATAGTTCTTAATTTTTGTCGTTTATTTTGGTATAGTTATTAGTGACTGGATAATTATTGTCATTTATTTTGGAGTTTTCTTAATTTTCGTATAGTCTCAATTTTTAGGTTTGTAATTTTCTGTATATATATTAAATTCTTATTTTTGTTTATTTGTGTCATTTTTTTTATTTATATTAATCATGAATTTATGTTTAGTTTATATATATAAATTCTTGTTTATATGTATTTTGTATAATTTTCGTTTCTGTATATTTTTATTGTTGGTATATAATGTTTGGTAATAATGTATATTTTTTATTGTTGGTATATTAATCATGAATTTATGTTTCTGTTAATTTTCATTGCATAATTTTCGTTTCTGTATATATATATAATATGCGTTTGATAATAATGTTGTGCCCAAAATTTATATGTTTGGTGATATGTTGCGCCCAAATCTCGATTGAGAGGAATGTTAAAGTTGCAACTTTTTTTTGACCATTAATTTTCACATACTGATACGGTTCTTATGTAAAACCGCATCAGTATGTAGATTTACTGATGCGGTTTTGGACCGCATCAGAAAATTTTTATAAGCTGTTGCGAACCCACTTGATGCGGACCAAAACCGCATCAGAAAGGCCAGTTTTGACCGCATCAGGTGGGGTTTTTTCCACTAGTGCTACCGGTTGTGTCCAGCTAATGAAGCACTTTCTCCAGCGGCTGATTTGTGAGCACTTGGATGGTATGGGAGTCAAAGTATGGCCGAAGCTTTCTTGCCGCTATAAGCACGGCATATGCCATTTTCTCCAGCAACTCATATCTTTGCTCTGCTCCAGCCAGTACATGGCTCACAAAATAGATCGGGTGTTGCTGCTTGTCCTTTTCCACCAACAATACAGCTACTATTGTCTTGACCGACACCGAGACGTACAACTGCAACTTATCCCCCACCTCGGGGCGGGTAATGGTCGGTATGTGCTTGAAGTGCTCTTTGACGGCCTCAAAGGCCTGTCTCTGTTCATCCCCCACTCGAACTTCTTGTTCCCCCTCAGGACCTTGAAGAACGGTATGGCCTTCTCGGCTGACTTGGAGATGAATCTAGTCAGCGCCGCCATCCTGCCAGTCAGCTTCTGAATGTTCCGGATACTCTTGGGTTCTGGTAGCTCACTTATTGCCCTGATCTTGTCAGGATTGGTGTCTATCCCCCTCTCACTGACCATGAAGCCGAGGAACTTGCCGGATCTTACCCCAAACACGCACTTCTTGGGATTCAGCTTCATCTGATATTTGCGGAGAGTCGCAAAAGTTTCCTCGAGATCAGTGATGTGGGCTTCTTCAGTCAAGCTTTTGACGATGCTATCGTCTACATACACCTCGACATTCCGGCCTTTTTGATGCGCGAATATCTTGTCTACCAGCTTTTGGTAGGTAGCTTCGGCATTCTTCAGGCCGAACGACATTGCTTTGTACGCATAGACTCCGGCATCTGTGATGAATGCCGCTTTATTCCTGTCAGACTCCAGGAGGCTGATCTGATGGTATCCAGAGAAGGCGTCCATGAAGCTCAGCAGTGCATGGCCGCTAGTAGAGTCTACTAACTGGTCGATTCTAGGCAATGGGTAGCAGTCCTTGGGGCAAGCCTTGTTCAAATCGGTGAAATCCACGCACATCCGCCAAGACCCATTGGCTTTCTTCACCATCACCACATTCGCGAACCATTCCAGGTAGTCACAGGGTTCGATGAAATCGGCCGCTAGTAGCTTGTCTACTTCCTCTTTAATGGCAGCATTCTTCTCAGCCGAGAAGTTTCTTTTCTTTTGCTTCACCGGTCGCACGTCCTCGTTGACGTTCAAACGGTGCACCATGAACGCGGGATCAATTCCCGGCATCTCGTCTGTTGAAAATGCGAAGACATCAGCGTTGCTTCGCAGTAAACTGATCAAGTTGACCTTAACATTGTCGGCCAGGTTGGCCCTAATCTTGACCGTCCTTTCCAGCCTGTCATGTTCGAGACTGACTTCCTCAGTCTCTCCTTCTGAGCTAGGTCTCGGCAGATCTGCGGGCCTTCCGTCAAAGTTTTCCATGGACAGATCCTTGTTTGCTTTGTTTTCTGCCCGCCGCCTTTTTCTTTCTGACGGCGGGGACTCTGTCGGTCTCTTGTGATTAGAATTCTTAAGAGCCGTCAGATAGCACGCTCTGGCGGACTCCTGCTTCCCTTTCAACCTCTCCGGTTTGCCGTGGTTTAACATGTAAATTATCGTCAGGTGATAGGTGGACACCACGGCCTGAGCGTCGTGGATCAGCGGCCGCCCTATAATGGCGTTATAGGCTGCCGGCACATCCACCACTAGGAATTCCACCAAGAGATCTCTGGACTGGGATCCCTCTCCCAGTTTGACCGGCAGCTTGATGGTACCTTCAGGGACGACAGATGCCCCCGTGAAACCGATGACCGGGTATGAGACCGGCTTGAGACATGATCTACTTAGGCCCATCTTCTCAAACGTGGGCATGAACAGAATATTGGCAGAACTACCGCCATCCACCAGAATGCGATGGACTATCGCAGTGGAAACTTGCAGGGATACTACCAAGGTGTCGTCATGAGGGTAGATGATCCCCTTAACGTCTTCCGCTGTGAAGGATACAGACGACATGGTTGGTGGTGCCGGCCACTGGCCAGTATTGTAGTAATTCACTTGGTGCCTTACCTCCTTAAGACTGGCTTTGGCGCCATGAATACTCCCACCATGAGCAGGTCCACCTGAGATGACATGTATCTCTGTGATTCTCTCTTTTACCGGCTTTCTCTTGTCGTCTTCTTCTTTAGGTGAACCCTCACGATCAGTTCTCGCCTGATATTGCTTGAAATAGCCTCTCCGTATCAGGTCCTCAATTCCATCTCTCAAGTCCTTGCAGTCGTCCGTGACATGGCCGTAATCTTTGTGGAAATCACACCACTTTGATTTGTCGCGACCCTTGTAGAGCATCTTTCTGGGCCGCTGCCACTTGTCGTCTTTTTTGTGCAGCTCATAGATCTCGGCCCTGGACATTGTTAGGGGAGTGTAGTTGTGGTAACGGTCTGGCCGTCCTTCTTGGCCCTTTTTCACCGAGTTACTCTCCTCCCTTCTACCAGAACTGTCAGACTTTCTGTCTTTCCGGTACTTATCTTTGTCCTTTTCTTTCTCTCTCTCTTTCTCCTTACCGTCTCCTTCAAACCGTTTTGAAGTTGCCGCCATGTCGAATTCCTCTCCCCGGATAAATTCATTGGCTTTTTCGAGGACTTCGGTCAGGCTGGTCAACTTCTTGCGGCCTAGGTAGCTCCTGAGGGCAGTGCCTTCTTTCAGACCGGTCGTTAGTGCTAGCACTGCGACCTCCTGTTGTAGACTGGGAATGGTAACGGCCTCAGAGTTAAAACGGCCGATATAATCTCGAAGGCTTTCCTTCTCTCCCTGCTTGATAGACATCAACTCGCCGGTAGTCTTTTCCCTCCGTTTATTGCTGACGAAGTGCGTCACAAACATGGACGTGAGCTGACGGAAATTAGCGACAGTTGCCGGCGAAATGCTTTTGAACCAAGTCTGTGCTAGACCGACTAAAGTTGAAGGGAACACCTTACACCAGACAGAATCAGTGTCGGTGTATAGCAGCATGTGTCCTTCATATGCAGAGATATGATCTTCATGGTCTGTTTTGTCGTCATACTTGCATGTCGGCATCTTAATTTTCTCCATAGGCTCCTAGAGTATGGCAGTTGAGAAGGGAGAGTTTCGGAGTGATACCGGTGCTCTGCGCCGAGCAAACTCGCTATCTCTTCTGGGTTGGGATGATTGCTGGATCTCGGTATCCTGCTGCTCTTCTTCATCCCCTTCCCCCATAGGCTCTGTGGGATGCTTTGAATTCTCCCCCTGATCCTGATCATGCCGGCTTGGGTCACCCTGTCGGTCAGTTGCGAGAGAACACATCTTTCTCACAGGACTGTGTGGCCTATTCAGGGGACGCTTACTAGCACGACCGGTCGGTGGAGTCTGACTCGCCATGGCTTGGAAGACCTCGGCGGCGCTCCGGAGCTGTTCAGGGCTGAACATGTGTTGCAACGCTTCGAATATGTTGGGTTGAGGGGTCTCAGTGGCGCTCTTACCCTTATCAGTTGGTGGCTTGGAAGACCCAACCACCGGTTGCGGGGTCTTGAAGCCGGGAGGCCCATCCCCCACAACATTGTTGTTCTCATCCGTTTCCGGCATCCCAGAAATCTGTTTAGGATCCATGAGGTAGGCAAATAGGCTGGCAAGATTATGGCTTAAGACTAAAGGTATAGTTCACCCCTCCTTCTAGCGCCAATTGTTCCGGTATGGAATAAATGCCTTTGGAGTGAACCGGTAGCCTGCAATAATATAAGCCGGTTTGATGTCCTGCAAGACAGAACACGTAAACTAATCTCCGGGGTTGATCCGAGGAACACCCCTCCGACGCCTAAGTCAGTAAGGGGTAGAGCCGGTATATCTCAAGTAGAGTATATTAGTATATGTGAACGTACCTTATGACTCAGATCATGGGGTATTTATAGGAGCCGGCAGTGTCCTTAACCAGGTGGGACACTACTCCTATTGGTTGATTACAATTCTATCCTCTTCTGATACTTATCTTTAGGCCCATAGACGCGTTGAGTAAGTATTGGATCAGCTCAGGCCCATTTAGGAATGGCCCAAGTGATTGACACCGGTAAGGTATCGTAGATGTAGCCGGCATAGAATAGATGCCGGTATCGTATTTGACTCATTCCCAGTCAATGGGACTTCCTTAACTGAGTTGACCATGACGGTCAATAGCGGTCTAACTAGACCGATAGGGGACTTGGATAGCCCCCATACAATACCTATCTTAAGTTCTCAACCCAAAGATAATAGGAAATGAATCAAATGATTCATCTACTCATTGAAATAGGTAGGCTGGCACAATCGTGAAGAAATTCCAATGATGTAGATATGAACCCACCAAGATAAAGGCCCACACCAATTATGTACGTATCCATGATATACATGAGAAGGATTTCACCGTGGCTTAAAGAAAAAGAGAGATGAAGGTTAAATAATGTGATGAAAAAAGAATCAAACGTGTATAACGTGGGGCATGTACTATGGGTTCGTGAATCGTGCTACAGCCTACAATGCGGAACGATGTACAAGTATAGCCAGTTCTGGCTTAAAAAAAACGTCGCAAATCACATTATGGACTATTTAGCATTTTAATATATACTAATTTTTAGGTTCAGGTTATATTTCGGGTAACTATATTTTTCATTTATTAATATTTTACTTTGAAATAATAACACCAGATATCACTTGATTTAGGCTATGTTTAGTTCACCTTATTTTTACAGATTTGATCTGAACTTATTTTTCTGATCTGATTTGTGAACTTATTTTTTCTGATCTGATCTGATCGATCTAAACTTATGGAAAATCCCGTAGAGTCACGTGGCACCATTCCTTGTTTAGGAACGCCTTTTAATAATGAAAGCTTTTTGAGTGGCTATAATAAAATTTTAGCCACTACGATTACTTAATCTCAACCGTCCAGTTACAGTTACTCATCTTGGCTATTGATTTCGTTACCCTTTAAACATTCAAAAAAATTGCCGAAAACTAGGTAAACTGTTAATTGTGAATGTATAAATGTATAATTGTTTGATTTAGTTTTTGTTTAATTATAAAAGTTAATTAAATAAATGATGTAGATTTCAAATTAAAAATGAATGGTCTAGATTAAATAAGTTAATCATGGCTACAAATTTATTAGCCATTGTAAAATTGTCCCTTATTAATGACTTTCACATTATTCATAACCTCCTATTTAATCAGGTTTTTTCCACTAATAATACAATATATAAAAATAAATTTTATCGTGTGATTTGTCATTGGATTTATTCCAATGTATATTTTAACATATTACCTTTTTATAAGGTTTTTTTATGGTCATGGTCAAATTTGTATTAACAAATGTAAATTTAATTTAAAACATCTTTATACAAATGGAGAGAATAAACTATGGTGTAATTCCTAAATCCTATGTAACACGATCTCATGATACAAAATGGATTACTTTTTATAGGGAAGCATGACTTTTTTAATCAAGTAAAACATTATGGAGTAGTTATTTGTGCAAAAATGAGGTGTCATTTTATGTCTTATGGTACGAGATAAACTTATACTAGAATTTTCATTTGTTGTCTTAGATTTGAGGTTTTGAAGAAATTTAGCAAAATATCCGTAACTTTCCTCTCCTTTTTATTTTATTGCTCCACAGATAAACATCATATGAGGTCTATGAAGGGAGTTCTCATTTGATCAAGTTAGCAATTATTATATTTAGTATAAAATTATTTATGAGGATAAATGTATGATATTTTAGATGGTTATAGTATTTTGTCATAAACCAACTACAGTCTTTTAATATCATTGGGCTTACTACTAAAAATATTTAATGCGATTAGGCCACACATGACAAGTTAGGGGGCGTTTGGTTTGGGGGAAACTGGAAAGGGAAAGGGAATAGAACCTCTTGATTCCCTTTATGTTGTTTGTTTTGGGAGTTTGTTCCACCCTCCCTTTCCCCTCCTTACCCCCAAATCCCTCTAACTTCATTGCCCACGCCCCCCTCCACTTTCAAATAGGGGTAAGGGAAACCCTTGACCACTTAAGTTTGACCACTCAAGTTTAACCCACCCCCTATAGAACCACCCACCTCACCACCCTAACCACCAACCGCACCACCACAACCACCGACATATCCACCGAAACCACCCACCCGCCCGCCGGAACCACCACCACAGCCACCGACATATCCACCACAACCACCGCACCCCCCCCAAAACCCACCTCCACGACCGGAAAACCCACCCCACCGAAGGCTGCCACTACTCCCTAGCCACCGACACCACCCTCGTGCCACCCTAACCACCACCCCAACCACCCACCCACCCGCCGGAACCACCACCTTGTGAACGAAAATACAATGGCTCCACCTTAGCCAATAAAACATCACATAAACCACCACTACCTACTCAAAAATCCACCAACACTACTTCAAATTTCATAACCCTAAAAATTCAAAAAAAGGAAAATCAAGAATAAGAATGCATGAATACCTTTTCTTATGGCTTTAGATGGTCAAATTCGACCACAAAAACTCTAGATCTAGAGTTTTTATGGTCGAATTTGACCTTTAAAACCTCAAATTTCATCTCTAATTGTGGTGGAGAAGGAAAAGAAAGGAGGGGGAGGTAGTACGAGGTGGTGCCGCGGTGGTGAAGGGCGGTGGTCATGGATGACCTTAAGGAGGCGGCAGCAGGAGGTGAGGGGAGGGGACTGCGGCCGACGGTGAGGGGAAGGGTGGTGGCCGGCGGTGAGGGGAAGGGTGGTGGCCGGCGGAACTTGAGAAAGAGAAGGAGGGAGATGATATATGGTGGTGCAATGGTAAGAAGAGGAGGAGGGGTTTTCTACCCAAACAACAATTTTAAACAAAGGGTTTTCTAATCCTTTCTCCTTGTTTCTCTTTCTTAAACCCTTTCCCTTTCCCCTTCATAAACCAAACGCCCCCTTAATGAATAAGATAAGAAAAGTAACCTGTTTATGCTTACATATATTTTCGGCCAACATAAGGGAGCTAAGGGAAAATCTATTGAAGATATTTTTTCTCCAAAATATATCTAAATTATTTATATATATTAGGAGATCATTTGTTAGAAAATAGATAATAATTTTTTAAAAAGTTTCCACTCTAATCCTCCCCTTTGGCGGGTGCCCCTAAGGAAGATTAAGAGAGTATTTTCTTTCTTCTTATTCTAACAAACAAATTGTGAGATCTTATTGTTTGCTTGGTGTACAAAGTACAGGGATCACACTTGAGGTTCTTGATCACTTGGACGTTGAATCGCTAGCATAACAAGAGTAAATCACGCTATACGGGTATGATTTCTATCAGTTAATTGATTAATATCTTTTAATGCATGAGATCTTGATTATCTTCATATTAGATTTTTTTTCTTGAAATTCCGCTAGTAGCATCAAGTTCCAATAGTTTGTTTAACATTTTAAAAGAGTAAACTAGTTGATAGGCTCCGATAATACTCCATGTTATCTAATAAGGAAAAACTATGCATATTTGGGGTTGAGCTATGTCACAACTAGATTGTATAACTTGGTGGTTGCATAATGACTTACATATTGAGGAGTCAAGAGTTTCAAACCTTTTACAAAAGTTTTCTTAATTTAATGAGTAATATGCAAGTTCACAGATAACTTCTAATTAGTTCAGTTTTGTTCAAATAGATTTTAAGTTCAATTTACTCCCAAAAGGTATAATAAGTTTTGATAAATTCAACTACGGTTTTTTCACCATATACCCCCGACAAATTGGAAAATTCACCATATACCCTCAATGTTTCAGATATGCACCATATACCCCTAAGTTTTCGAAAACGTTCACCATATGCCCTTTTTCTAACGGCCGTTAACTCACCGTTAGCTTTATTTACGATTTTGCCATCATTAAGCCCTAACCCTAAAATGTAAACCTTAATCTAAACCCTAACCCTAAAATCTAAACCCTAACCCACCCCCACCCCCTCCCCCTCCCCCCCACCAGCCCTCCACTCCCCCTCCACCCCCTCCACCGCCGCAGCCCAGCCCCACCCCGGCGCCCCCCACCCCCACTCCCACCCCCTCCCCTCGGCAACCGCGATTTCCTCACCCCCCCCCCGCCGCAGCCCCACCCGCACCCCCTCCCTGCGATTTCCCCCACCCCCGCCCCGCGATTTCCCCAGCCCCCCCCCGGCCCCCTGCCCCAGCCCCCGCGATTTTCCCATCCCCCCCCCCCCTTCCTCGCGATTTCTCTCTCTCCCCCACCCCCTCCTCGCGATTTTCTCTCTCTCCCCCACCCCCTCCCCGCGATTTCTCTCCCCCCCCACCCCCTCCCCGCGATTTCTCTCTCCCCAGACTCGAATTCTTTCTCGAACCTCAAACCTCCATTTTTGAATATTTTGAGCTCCGATTTTGGCTTGAAACTTGAAAATTCTTTCGGATTTGAGCTAGGGGAGTCTTTATTTACACTTGGTTGCAAATTTTGTGTGGTTTTTGCACACTTTTGTGCGGTTTTGTGAGGTTTGGAGGCTCGAAATTTTCGAACCATTTTTGTGCCTTTTCAGGCGAGAAACGCCGGTGTGATAGAGGAGAGGTGTCGGGGAGAGTGCGGCGGAGGGGAGGGGAAGGGGGAGGGAAGCAGCGACGGGAAAGGGGATGGGGTGGGGGTGAGAGGCAGCGGCGGTGGAGTAGAGGGGGGGTTGGCTGGGCCTGGCCGGCCCGAGGTGGAGAGGGAGGGGTGGGGGCCTGGGGTGGTGTGGAGGGGAGAGGATAGTGGGTTAGGGGTTAGATTAGGATTAAGGTTAGAGTTAGTTTAGGGTTAGGGTTAGATTAGAATTAGGGTTTAGGGTTAATAATGGCAAAATGGTAAATAAAGCTAACGGTGAGTTAACGGAAGTTAGAAAAAGGGTATATGGTGAACGTTTTCGAAAACTCAGGGGTATATGGTGCATATTTGAAACATTGAGGGTATATGGTGAATTTTCCAATTTGTCGGGGGTATATGGTGAAAAAACCGATTCAACTAAATTCAGATAAGTTTCAACAAATTCAAATAGTTCAAGATAATTTAGGTAAAAAAACATGAACATAACAGTGTAATTTTGGTCAAACCCCACTAGGTATCACTTCAATAGGACATTTACCTTACCAACCTAAAACCAAAATATGGTAGAAAAAAATATCTACCACGACGACTTTTCAGTCCAATCTAGTAGAAGTAGGAAGAGTCCCATGAAGTTTCATGCTACCGTAAAATTTTATTCTCCATGATTTCCCCTTCTCTCTCCTTCAACTACTTTTCTCGGGAATTTCACATACTTTCATATCCTTCTTTCTCTCTCTCTAAAATTTGACTCCATACTATACTTCATTTCGATATCCACATAGTTCAAAACTCATCTCAATCACAACCCCCAACAACCCTTTTTTTCTCTCTCTAATTTTCAAGATGTTTCCACGGTCAAAGGAGAGAGAAAATCAGAGAAGAGTGATTTTGCTACTAGGGTTTTTCCTCTTAACATGGGTTTCTTCAATTGAATCCAGATTTGTTGTGGAGAAGAACAGTTTGAGGGTCACATCACCTGATGATGTCAAGGGTACTTATGATACTGCCATTGGTAACTTTGGAATTCCTCAATATGGTGGTAGTATGGCTGGGACTGTAATTTATCCTAAAGATAACAAAAAAGGGTGCAAAGATTTCAGTGATTTCAGCATTTCATTCAAGAAGAAGCCTGGTCAATTACCCACCTTTGTTCTTCTCGATCGTGGAGGTTAATTTTTATGGCTCAATCTTTGTTTTAAAGTTGTCTTTTGTTTGATATATTATTCGATTTGCGAATTTGTGGAGTTTAATCTTTGTGGGTTGTAGCTAGATGAGGTTGGTTGGAGTGGAGTTGAATAGGGTCCGTAGATAAACTTATTTTCGTTATCTGAACTTACATCACTTATTAGTCCTTATTGGACCTTATTAGTGTTGACTTAACTGCGTGAAGTTTTTGAGTAAATTTTGAGGTTTTACCCACATGATGTTTTTGTTGATTAATGTTTGGTTTGTTGGATTTCTGAGCTACCATGTATGTGATTTTGAGTTATTTGGTTGAATTTGAGGCGGAATCGGTTTGTTGTCGTGTTCATTTCCTTTTAGGGAAATTGTTAAAAATGGGTCTAAGAGACTTGAGTAAGGAGGCAGAAGTAGCTAATAGTAGAAATACTGAGTTGCTAATAACATTGGATGCGTGACGGCGTGTAGTGCTGTCAGTTTGGTTGAAAACCGATGGTTAAACTGCAAACTGATGACCTGAATAAACTGAACTGAATTGACCCATAACTGAAAAGTTAAAAACCGATAAGTCAATCAGATTAAAGTAAACTGCAATTAACTGAACTGAAACTCAACCGAAAATAAACTAAATTGAAATTAACTGCACGGAAAACCGATTTAAACTGAACTGAAAATGAACTGAATTTAACTGAAAACTGTTTCAAACTGTTTTTAACTGAACTAAATAAAACTGAATAAAACTGTTTTTAACTGAACTGTATAAAAAACTGAATAAAACTGTTTTAAACTGAACCGAATCAAACTAAATAAAACAATATTAAACTATACAGAATAAAACTGTCTCAAACACAACTGTTTCAAAATGTAACAACTAATTTCGTAATTTTTTTAATTTACCTAAATTATTGGCGTACAATGACATGACACCTTAATAACTAGACAAGGATAAAAACACATGATTTTAATTCAATCAACATTATACATTCCACCAACAGATCAACTCTTACTGGCCATCAAACACATATATACAAATGAACAACATGAATCTACCAAGTAGCTAAAACATGAATTAAATCCAACATCAAAATCTACCGCTACTTACTAGCCAAAATAATGGTTAGCTATCTTCATAATTAGAGATCTATTGTTCATCTTCACAAGCAACAACCGACAAACCAATACCTCAACATATGAACCATTCAACTCAAACAAAGTCAAATATATGAGCAATTGAATACTTTCAATGAGTTAAACCTAAAATTACCAACATTCATGATATTAATACTAAATTCAGTCAATAATTCGTGAACCATAACCAAAAGTCAGCTAACATTTTCACATAATCATTAATTTTGCAATTACATCAAAGAGATTCAAATCTTCTTCAATTCCACTAAACAACTGAACTTATATAAAAACAAATTACATTAAAATACTGCCTAAGAACCTAATTGACGATAAAGCCTAGAAAACAAAATCTACCCACCGAAACCGTAAAGAGTACAACTTTGCCTCTTAAGAGCATAGCCAACATCCATGGCAGTAACAGTTTCGCGGCGAGCGTCCTCGGTGTAAGTCACGGCATCCCTTCCCGTGCCTCTTTGCTCCGCCCTTTACCAAACCCTTGCCTCCCTTTCCTCTTCCTGCTATTTTCTCTCTCCTCTTTTTGGTTTTCTTTATTATGAGTTTAAGTTTTTTGGGTTGTGGATGTGAATATGTGATTGTTGTGGGAATAGAGAGGAAGGAGGTGGCTGTTGAAATTTTGAGATTTGGTTTTGGAGGGGTTTATCCCGCGTTGTTGGATGCCGATCTGTGTGAAATGATGTGAGCTGCTCTGGGTCGTAGATTGGTTTCATCTGACGGTGGATTGAGCGCCTAAGTGAACATTGCGGATTGCTCTCTAAATGGGCATGTTATACTTCAGTATTGTGGGGGAGTGGGGAGTGGGGAGTGGGGAGTGGGGAGTGGGGAGTTTTTATACTAATTTATAATCAATAAAGTATTAGAGTAGTTTTATAATTATTTTGATACCAATGTAGTACTAAAATGTTTAAATATATGGATAAAATAGTTTATTTATTATTATTAGCATTGTTGCTACTATTACCGTTAGTATTTGTATTATTATTGTTATTATTAGTACTCCTGTTGTTATTTGTATTATTATTGTTCTTGTTAGCGTTGATACTATTACTATTATTATTTGTATTATTATTATTATCATCGCTTTATGTTTATTAATTATTATACTATTATTAATTATATATAGTAATAACTAATAAGACCTTTTTTTGGGTTGTATCAGGAGTTTATAAAATGAAATAAGATTTAGTTGTTCAACAATTATACATTGATCTATTACATAATATGCAAGTGATGTGTGTGTTGATGTACGAAAATCATAATAAATAGAAAAACAACTTTCACATATTAATTCATTACTAAAACAATGACACACTTTGAACTACTTAAATATTAGTTGAACACGAGTAATATAGACATTTTAGGTTATAGACTAAAACAATGACACTTTTTCAACTAATGATAATATTAGAGCATAGTGATACTCGATTTGAGTCTCGATAGCCCATAGCGCGACTAAAACAGTGACACTTTTTCAACTAATGATATTATTAGTTTCAAAATGCATTACACTTAAATACGATTAGATTAATGATTACCCACTCATATCAATTCATATTAGCTTGTGTTTATACTAATCTATATTCGAAATTCAATACTTTGATCTATACACTATTCTATACATTAATATATACTCGAAATGCAATACATCTATCTGCACACTATACTGATCTAGTTTAGCCTAATGATTACCCAACTACACTGATTTTTGTCACATTATACTCGTATTATATTAGTTTGTGTTTATCAACTTTAATCATCATCATCATCACTAAATTGTGATCATTCACCATTATAAATCATCATCACCTTGATCACCGTCAATCATCAATTCATCATTAATAGTTACAAGTCAATGTACACATTGAAAAACTATATATAGAAAACATAACGTTACATAGTAACATCACAAAGTTATCATATATAATTACATTTAGTATCACTAACGTAATTATAATCAACATACAAATGAACAATGACTAGACATTATATAATGAAGAATTTGAAATTGAAATTTTGAATATCAGCCAAATGTACTGTCGAACCTTTGATAAAACAATTTTACAGTAAACTTAACAACTTTCAAATGTGCTTTTGTAGACAAATATAGACACGTCGTCTCTTGAATCTTGATGGTATCGCTGGTTCCGACAAGTTCAACATATATGACAAAAGTCCAACCGAGTCCAAATTTTATGTAACGGTTAAGCCTTTCACCCGAAATATAAAGAGATAAAAAGATGCATATGACTTAACCGATATCAAATTCCACCCGAGTTGATGCAGTTTTTTTAAAGAAACTGAAATTAACTGAATCCGAACTGAAAATAATTGTTTAACTGATAGTAATAGGTAAAAAGTCAACTGTTTAAACCAAAACTGTACGGGTCAAACCAAAAGACAATTGTAAATTGAACTGAACTGAACTGAAAATTGAATTAACTGTTTGGATTGAAACTGAAACCGAAAAAGTTTAAACTGAATCAATTAAGCTCGGAAAAACGAACTGAATTAACTGAACTGAAGTCAACTGAACTGTTTGGTTTGAACCAGAACTGAACTGGTTAACTGAATTGACACCACTAACGGCGTGAGTATGTTGTAAATTCCCAACTAGTACTAATTCAGGTAATCTATTTGATACTTATATAGCCCTAACAACACGTTTGGTAGGCGGTAGTAAATGATGGTAATGATGATGAATTTAGAGGTAATTTGTAAAGAAAGTCTCATGCATATGATCTTGAAATGCTTGTCTATCCTCAAATACCCCTTTGTCTTAAAGAATTTTGTGTTACCATACATTATCACTTTAGAGGCCGTATTGAGTGCCAGTGGTGATAGAAATTTGCTAAGAAAAACACATTTATGGGGATGGATATGTTACCATGGCCATAAGCATGATGCCATGATCCTTTCCTTACAACATTATGTCTTAAGTTCATTATTATTTATCACCATTTATTATCGACTACCAAACACGCCGTAAGGGTTATGAATAATAAAATCTTCATTTACATATGCTAGTTTAGTTTCTTCTTGGCTGAAATCTAAGATTGTTAGTGTTGTTAAATAACTCAGTTTTGCTTGTTGAAAAGGTCGAAGTTTAGGGTTATACTTGTTACAATATTTGTAAAAATGATGTGTGCTAGTGACTGGTGTCTTACTATATCTTAGACAGCTTATTTTTGCTTAGTTTAACTTATTTTTGCCGAACTTAACTTATTTTTGCTGAAACTTATAGTAGATCTTTGTTGACCTTAACTTATTTTTACTGAATTTAACTTATTTTTATTGAACTTATTTTTACTGAACTTATTTTTGCTCAACTTAATTTAATTTTGCTGAAACTTATTTTTAATGAACTTATTTTCGCTGAACTTAACTTATTTTTGATGAACTAAACTTATTTTAATAAGTTGAGGAGAACTGAGCCTTTGTGGTCCTTAAGTGTTGAGGAGTGGGGGAGGGTTATTTAAACCACATGCATGACTTGTACATTCTTGAATAGTGGTGTTACCTGATGAGGAATGATCCAATTGGGAAGTATGATTGGTGAATTTTTTTTTCCCAATTTATTCAACTTTTTCTCCCTTGGAAATATTTTTAGTTGTATGTTTTATGGAACTTACTGTTGTTGAGTTTCCCCTTCCATTTCTTGGCCGCTTCTCTAATTATCTACACATCCCTTTTCTGTAAGAAACTTTGTGATTTCTAATCATTTCCATAATAAAAAGTGAACCTAGTTTTCTCACCCTGATTTATTTTGGACAGAGGGTGCACTTCTTCCTATAGCTGAAAGTGAAAGTAATAAGAAAAGTAATATTTAGTCTCTTGTTGGTTTAGTGACTTGAGAGACAACAACTCATTATCTCAATTCTTTGTTCATGTTTATTGTTGGAGTTTCCCCCCTTCTCCCCTCAAGGCAACTTTTAACATGAGATTCTTCAAGGCCATGTAGGGGCATCCAGGCATCTAACTCTGGAGTCTTATTGTGTTTTGTTTTGTGCTGAGAAGTAATGCATTTGTTTTTTTTTTCCAGATTGCTTTTTTGCTTTGAAGGTGTGGAATGCCCAGGAAGCTGGTGCTGCTGCTGTCCTTGTTGCAGATGATGTTGATGAAGCACTGATAACCATGGATACACCTGAAGAGGATACTGTATCTTCAAAATACATTGAGAACATTACAATACCTTCTGCCCTTATAGAGAAGAAGTTTGGTGAATCTCTGAAAAAAGCCTTTAACAAGGGAGACATGGTTAATGTGAATCTTGATTGGAGAGAAGCTGTTCCTCATCCTGATGATCGAGTAGAATATGAGCTATGGACCACTAGCAATGATGAATGTGGGGTCAAATGTGAGATGTTGATGGGGTTCATGAAGGATTTTAAAGGTGCTGCTCAGATACTTGAAAAGGGGGGTTATACTCAGTTCACACCACATTATATCACATGGTATTGTCCTCAGGCTTTTACAATAAGCAAACAGTGCAAATCACAGTGCATCAATCATGGAAGATATTGTGCCCCGGATCCTGAGCAAGATTTCAGCAGAGGCTATGAGGGTAAGGATGTGGTGATTGAGAACTTGAGACAGCTGTGTGTCTTTAGAGTCGCAAATGAGACAAGGAAGCCCTGGGTTTGGTGGGATTATGTTAATGATTTCCAGATAAGATGTCCCATGAAAGACAAGAAGTACAATAAGGACTGTGCTGAGGGGGTAATCAAATCATTGGGTAAGTATCACAGGTCATTAAATCAACCAATTTTTGGGGTTCTGTTTTAGATGATGGGATATTGTTAATTTCATCTGCAGGAGTTGATTTAAAGAAGATTGAGAAGTGTATGGGAGACCCAGAAGCTGATGAGGATAATCCTGTCTTGAAAGAAGAGCAGGAGGCACAGGCAAGCATTGGACACTCTCCTGTGTTTTCACAACTAGTTTTGTGTGTCTATGGTTCAATTTAGTTACGTTAGTGTCAATATATCTATGCTTGTGCTCAATTTATTTATGTTAGTGTTCAATCATATCAAATTTTGATTTTAGAAGTTTTACTCAGATTGGCAAAGGAGCAAGGGGTGACGTAACCATACTGCCCACACTCGTTGTTAACAATCATCAGTACCGAGGTGAGTCTTTCTATCTATCGTTGTCACACTAAAAGTGCTGGACTTGTCCCTCTAAACTATATGACTACAGGGAAGTTGGAGAAAGGAGCTGTGTTGAAGGCTATTTGTTCTGGTTTTGAGGAAACTACAGAACCTTCTGTTTGCTTGAGTGACGGTAAGCCCTTGTGATCTTCTTGTGGTATAATTTCTTTTCTTCTTATTTGGGGCCTTAAAATCATTCCTTGCCAACGTGCATGCCAGAAATTGAAACAAATGAATGTTTGGATAACAATGGTGGCTGTTGGCAAGACAAAGCTGCCAATGTCACTGCTTGCAAGGTATCATTGATATTTTTTTTGCTTTCTATCCCTATCTCCCAAGCGTTGACGCAGTGCTTGACTCTTTTTTGTTTCATCCTTTCCTTTTCATTATAGGATACATTTCGTGGAAGGGTATGTGAATGCCCCCTTGTAAATGGTGTGCAGTTTCGAGGGGACGGCTACAGTTCATGCAAACGTAAGTCTTTACTCTTGAATATTGGTGTTCACTTGATATCTGCTAATGCAGAGTAAGAATTTATTATGTGTCTACTTGGCAGGAACTCTTGTAATTTTATTTGAAATTTTGTTGATGCACAGTAATATGTAGTCACTGAAATACCTCTCTAGTAATTTGACTTGTAATTTTCAAACTAATTGCACGCTTCAATATTTCAAACTTTGTATTGGAATGTTGGTGGACTTATCAGAAGCCAGTTATTTATTTATTTTAATTCCTTCTTTCCCACTACTGAGAACTCCAACAGGCTATAAAGCATTCTTGTAATCTTATCCATGATTAATAAAATGTATGTGTTTGATGCCATCTAATTGTGTTCAAACGCAGCCATAGGAAGTAGTTCAGCTATGTGAAAACCTTATTACTATGATGCCATGTTTCCTTTACATATCTGGCAATTTTTAGGTGATTTAAGATAAGTCTGATGCAAATGACAGTGAATGGCATTTTCCCAAGCTTATTGTTGCTAGAACTAGAAGCTGTTTGTTCTCTGTCCCAAATTTTGATGCTTTTAGAGATCCAGTTACTTTTAAATATCAGGATGCTAGGGTTTTGTCAAAAAAGCTTCTGTAATTGCTCCACTTTTGGGTATGACCACTCATGAAGTGCTTTATGTGAACATTATAATGTTCAACTTTGTCTTTTTGTGCAATTTCCATTAAATGAAAATGAAATATCCAGCCTTTGAACTTGATCTGTATCAATCTGGAAGGCAGGCGAATAGATATCAGTGTTCTGTGTGGTAAGCATCACATAAATCTGTTGGTTCCTTCCAAGCAGCGTCAACACTTGTTTGAATTTATACTTCTATCATATTCATGTTTGGAGAAATAGAACTGAGTATTTTTTTCATGTGAAAGACCGACGTCTGTCACTTGGTGTATGATATGTTGATATGCTAATTGGTAATTGCATTAACCATATCTTCCTCTCCATGTTATCTTCTTTGACAATGTCTTCAAGGCCTTGAAAGCATTCATCTTTCCTTGATGATTTTCCTATTGAAGTACTGTTGCACTTGGGCGATTTTTGGTGTGAAGTCACGAGCTGGGCACTCCAGCAAGCAATGAGATCCTTAAGATAAGGACAAGATAGGTGTGGGGGTAACGAGGACTATAGGGGCACCCCTTTAGTAAAAGGGAGGGGAACTCTATGGTTGAGCTGCTTGGAATTCGTTAGTTCATTAGAAACTAGGAAATTACCAATATAAATTGTGTCTCATACATTCATTTAATGTTTTGCTCCTCCTGAGAGCTTAACGCCTAAGGCTAAAGGGCAGTCAGGTCTAAGGACTTGAAAGACTCTGTAAAGTGTAAACAAGCAGTCGAAGTCAAATCTCTATCTAACCAGTAGTCTGTTATGAATTAACATAACTTGAGCATCATTAATGGCACAAAATAAGGAAGAAGAAGAGTATTTGCTTGGTAAACTGAAATTACAACAATCTAATGGATAAATACAAGCTTTCGAGAGGCTTGCTCTCTCCCAAAAGAACTCTTAAAAGTTCACTAAAAAACACTCATCAATATTCAGCATGTCTTTCCCTTTCTCCTTACCCCTATATATAGAGTATTTTCCTTAATAACCTACCTAGCTTATTCCCCAAGCTACTAATCAAGATAATACCTAAATTACCCTCCCCCTAATATCAGTGGCCGCCCAAACTTCCACCTTGTCCTCAAGGTGGGTAGTAATCGGCTTCATCTTCCCGGCGTTGGCAACAATGGGCCAGATTCGACTTCTCCATACCCATGAAAGAATGACCTTGCTGCTGGACATTGGTGAAGGGCAGGTGCTGATGCTCAATGGTGAAGTTTAGAATGAGTACAGATGGCTGAATGATGGAGAAAACCTTTGGTGGAGTTTTTAGAACTAAAGATGAGTGTTCTGTGTACTGAGTTATGTTTAAAGTGATGTAGTATGCTTGAGGATTGGAGTGGGCAAGGGGTTGATTTTGTTTTGAAAATTGAGTGGGTTCAGTGGATAATGGGGTGCAGCGGTTTGTAAGAGTAGGAACCTTGGGTTGAGAAGGCTGGTTTGTAAAAATGGGCCTAGTATTATGATATTCTAGTTGGGTCTGGTTGGTGTAATTGAATTTGTCAAAAGATGGACTGTTTTGGGTTGGGTAATTGGGTTGAAAAAATTGGGCCAGTAGTTTGGGGTCAGAGTTACAAATCTCATCAGTGGACTTTCCTTCTTGTAAAGGAGTCACATGATTTTTAATTGTATGGGAATTGGCTTTTTGGCTAATTACCCCTTTGCCCTTACTAATAGTATCTTCTAGATCTGGCTTTCTTCCCAAGCCAACTGAAGGGTCCTTCCTTCTTCTCCCATCCTCTGTTTCTGAACATTTCTTCATTACGTTTCCCCATGAATTCCTCCATCCTTGACCACCCAGAAGATTTCCGGTGAAACAACCTGACTTTTCTCCGGCGAAGAAACATGGATCTCTGTCAGATCTATCATCCACACTCATCGCACCATCGGCAACGAGCCCGGGTCCACCGCCAGACCCACTACCTCCGGCACCACCACGTTCGAATATACTTCGCATCAGCTTTCTCATGAAATTTTCACACTCACCTCGTATTCTGCCATTGGAGAACCCATCTTGACCACAGCCGGTAAATCCATCACCGAAATCTCCCGGCGTTCCACCAAATTTACCGCCGACCAAGTCTGGTCGATCTTCGCCGGTGGAATAAGCTCCATGGCTAGTTTCAGATGCACTCCTTTTCAGATCCGATTTCTCACCTTTAGCACACGTCGGGTTGTCTTCTTCTTGATGCTCCCCCTGATCGGAAGTTTGTAATCCAACGAGGGTGGTTTGAATCTCGTTGGTTTCTCCTCCCCTTTTTTCTTCTTCAACCGGACCTTCTTGGTTAATTGTTGTTGAACCCACCAGGTTTTCACAACCCTTGTCCTTGAACTTCGTCGGAGTTGGTTGGGTTGGGCAGGAAAACCCTTGTGAAAAATTAGCTTGTCGCATAACCTGGCCCTTTTGCTCCTGCCAGTCATAGAACGGTAGTATCCGGTGTTCCCAATCGAACCACCGCCGTGCCTCGCTGTCAAGTCCTATGATGGCAACCTTCAACTTTTCTTCCTCGTTTAACTGAAAAAATTCAAAGAAATCCTCCAATTGAAGGATCCAATCCTTCGAATTTCCCCCATTAAACTCATGAATTTGAAGCTCTTGCCGGATTCTCCTTTCTTCTTCAGAATCTGAAATCCCCATATCTCTTTTGTGTGTGATGTAGGCGAACTCTTCTCGGATCCAAGTTCGCATTTGTTGTGCTGCGTTTGTGCCTGCAACCTCCATTGCAGTTTTTTTTTTAAAGAAATCAGCACTTAATCTCCCAGAATGAACTGCTCTGGTACCATTTGTTAATCCCATTTGTTATGAATTAACATAACTTGAGCATCATTAATGGCACAAAATAAGGAAGAAGAAGAGTATTTGCTTGGTAAACTGAAATTACAGCAATCTAATGGATAAATACAAGCTTTCGAGAGGCTTGCTCTCTCCCAAAAGAACTCTTAAAAGTTCACTAAAAAACACTCATCAATATTCAGCATGTCTTTCCCTTTCTCCTTACCCCTATATATAGAGTATTTCCCTTAATAACCTACCTAGCTTATTCCCCAAGCTACTAATCAAGATAATACCTAAATTACCCTCCCCCTAATATCAGTTCATTACATAGTCCAGTACGGACTCTACTGTCATTGTAGATCATAGCTCGCACTTCTCACAAGAATCGGAGTGACTACTTGTCAATTCTGTGAAAGGTTTTTTGACAAACTTATTTTTCAGTGACTGATATTCATATTCCATATGCCGGTTAATGAACTTTAATACATTGATAATCATGTAGATATTTGTTTTCTTACCTACTCTATCATAATGATATGCTACTTTGAGTATTTAAGTTTTAACTGATTGATGGAACTTGAATCTTATCCATTTAAATTTCCGACATGTTCTCTGCTATGTTCTTTCTCCCTCCTCACCCTCCAAAATAAAAGAAATAAGTATTCTTTTCATGGTTGTGACAGCCACATTATGCTTCGGACTTTGTATCATTCTTCTATGTCTATATGTTGTATGATAGGATCTTTTACTTATTTTTCATCAAGAAAAGAATTAGTCTCTCCATCCTTTATCACTTCTCTCATAGAGTCTGACATAAATATCAAGGCTATTATATAGGTGTGACTTAGCATGTGACTACTCTCTTTGTCCCAGATTAATTTGAATACTCACCATGGCACATATTTTTAAGAGATAAGTTGTCGGGAGTGGCTAACAATTGCTATCTTATTAAAAAGTTAGATATGATAGGAGTTGGTGGGGTATATTTTATTGAAAAAAAGAGTTAGGTGGGCCAAAGGGAGTAGGAGAGAATTATTAGAATATTAATGAGACCATGCCTAAAATAGATGTATTCTAACTTTAAATGGACAAATGAAAAGGAACGTTTTCAAACTAATCTTTAACAGAGGGGGTATCTAATAAGTTGCTTGTGCCATTCAAAATTTTTGTTTTCAAGAGAGGGGGGGAGAAAATTGTCCTGATTTATGATCCTGAGGGTACTTCCAAAATAATGTGTTTATATCCGAAAATGATACTACCTCTTTTTTTTTTTTTAATTGTTACACTTTCCTTTTTAGGCCGTTTCTATTTAATTGTTACACTTTCACTTTATCCTTATATGGTAACATGTCACATCAACTTTATACACTTTTCTACCACATATGTCCCACCACCCATTTTATTAATCCACCAAAAAACTTCTCACCTACCCCATTTACTTTCTCCAATATTTCAATGGTTCTTTTACATTTTCCAAAAATTAGATATGCTTTTATTGTACTTCTTTCATGCTTTTTCCAGAATTGCCTTGGTTCCCCCCTAAAGTGAAGTGTAACAATTATTTGTAAACGGAGGGAGTATGTGATAAATATTTTCAGGAATCCATATTAAGGAAGTGTGAAGAAATTTATGTGATAGAGGTATTATAGTTGATGAATCGGAGGATCTCCACATTTATTAAGAAATCTGTGGTCATGTATCTCAATTATAGGTATTATGTGAAATCATGAACCAACCTGATATTGACTTTTGAGAGTGGTGCACTTGGAATGGAAGAAACCAGCGGGATTTTGAGGGTAGTACTTGCATCAACGGTCCATTTTTTATTTTATTGAGTCTATTTGCAGCTGAAGTTAAGTGATAGCTCGACATATCTTGAGTTATAGATAAGGTCTTACATGATAGATTGAGGGCTTGATATATTTGGCTTCATCCCTCCTTTTTTTTACATGGGTGGCGTTATTTGCTACCCTTTTAAATGATTTACTACAGAGAAAGAGGAATATAAGATGCCGTTTATGATGTATACCTTCTGCTATTCTCTTCTGGATTCTGGGAACGTTTATTGAATTAGTTCATCTGGCCTTGTTTTGATGTCATGAAGTGAATATTTTTTTTTCTTTGTCAGCAAATGGACCTGGTAAATGCAAGATGAACAATGGAGGCTGTTGGCATGAAAGTCGTCATGGACAGACGTTTACAGCTTGTGTGGTAAGTTAATGCTATGAGGCTATAACATTTGTCAGTTATCTATTAGTCAATAAAACTTTGGCGAATAGCTCCATAATCTAATGCAACTTCTATACTGGCAGGATCCTGAGGATACCTGCAAATGCCCTCCAGGATTCAAGGGTGATGGTTTGAACAGTTGTGAAGGTAACACTGTCTATAATCTTCATTAGATGCTTGTTAACAATATACGGTCGTTCCACAGCAATTTTGTCTTCTTATTAGGTTTTTCATTTTGGTCTGACTTGTAGTTCCTGTATTGATTGTTAAGTGCATTTGCTTGTGTTCTGTTTTGCATGTAAAATGAATATTGCCTTCGACCTGTTAATATATTTTTATAATCTGCCTGCAGTTTGCTGTTATTTAGTATTATGTGAATCGATTGGAGGACTTTGTAAACTGCTTGATTTACTACGGAAATTAGGGCCTCGTTTAGTTCAACAACTTAACTTCCTTAAGTAAATAGCAATTTCCTTCCAAAAAAGAGAAGAAAAAGTTACTAGCAATTCTATGAAATTACATGAAAGTAGCTGCAGTTATTATCGTTAGGGATATATTTCTATATTGTAATTCTTCATTGCTGCTCAGAAACCAACATTAAGCATACCCAAATGTAATAAGATTTAATTGTAATGAACCAAAAAGTATGTGTATCATAGAGTAACATGGAATGTACAGCTTCTTAAGTTAGTTATAATTCTGTACAAGCAAGTTCTGTTGTCTCATGGGAACTTGGTTAGGTAGGCACTTGGAGTTCTATGGTAGTTGACGAAACAATCCTAATTTTCTCAGTTTCTATGGATTATGGAACTATGGTCACTTACCTATCCAAACAAGTCCTTGTATGTTAGGCGATGAGTAACAGTGAGCAATTATTACTATTAAATGGTTAAAAATGTAACTGCATCATCACGCATCAGCCGAAACATTGCTGTATGAAGTTTTCTGAACCAAGATTAATCGATGTGAACCGGGCTTTTTAGATAGTGCCAATGTTAGGGCTGTTCCACCAATATGTACTGGATTCGCCCACATTAGAGTGGTACGTCTCGGCCTAGTGAGAGCTGAGAATGATTCCTCATGTTTCAGGAAAAACGAAAGAAAAATGGAGCAACAAGAAAAAATCAACATCAGTTTCTCTTTTTTTTCCTTTTCTTGTTGTAGCTCACTTTTTTTGTTCTTTAATGCAATAAACCTTTGACGTTTTCTTTTATTGTATCCGACACTTCATGACTTTGACTTTGATCTTTCCCCTTCTCTCCTTTTCTCTTAAATGAAAAAAGTCTTAGCTACCACAAGAAGAAAAGAAAAAGATAAACCAATGTTGATTCTTCTTCTTGCTCGATTTTTCTTTCTTTTTGCCTAAAATGTGATTAATCATTCTCACTTGGCCGAGATATACCACTCTGACGTGGGAAAATTTGATACATATTGGTGGAACCGTCCTAATATGGTTTTGACTTTGGCCTTTTCTTTTCTCTTCTGTTCTCTTAAATGATGTTTTATCATTTGATAGCTTTCTTCTTAAGTATGAAAAACAAACAAAATTTTTTTGAGGGAAATATTGAATTATTTTCCAAAATAATTAATTAAGGCAACCTTCATAACAAGTAAAATATTATTTTTAAGCCTTAAAAGTCTGTTTCTTTTCTCAAAATATTTTAGGTGCGGTGTTGCCTATTTTTTTATTAAAATTTTGAAGTTGATTTACCATGTGACCTCTATTATAATCATATATGTGGGTACCATTATTTAGAAAAAAAAGAAAGACTTTAAAACAAAATTTGTGCCACAACAACCGTGATGCAGTCCGGACATCAGTTCCATAACCGAAACACTCCTACCATTATTGTGATCACGACGAAATTGCAATATAAAAAAACCAAGGGCTTGATTGATTTAGAAAAGCTATACATTCTATAACTTGGTAAAGGGGAAGTCGTGAATTTTTAGAAATGAGGACTACTACCTCACTGAGAATGACCATCGTTTAACAAACTCTAACAAGAATGCATGTGGCCATCTCTTAATAGTTGTAGCTTTATGTATAAAAAATATTATTGTGGAGTCATGGTGGCTAGAGGGGGGCGGAAGGAATATATACTACATTGAGGGATAGCCTACATGGGCTAAGGGAAAAAATCTCCCAACAAGCCTAACTAACGACAACTAGCCTAGGTGATCAGGCATATTAAATAGTTGACAAGCTGCAATTGCTTTCCAAAGAAGGGAAAAAGGGCAACTTTTAAAAGAATGCAGTGGTTTTATTTATTTCCTTAGAAACATAACAAGGTGCATAATTGGAAGATCAATATATCACGGGAATCCAAACTATAGGTTGTTGTCCCTGAATAATCTCAACTATGGATTATTCTTGAATAATCCCAAATATAGAAATAGTTTTAGATGGTCAAATGTTGAGTTATCAAGCTCTAGAAGAAGGGGACAAAACATCTGGAGGAACATTATATAAGATATCCAGTTTAAGAAGTTAGCGGTCACATACTCACACGGAATCATTTTAGGAAGGCATATGCAAGAATAAATCATAGTTGAGGTTATTGTGGAAACTACCATAGTTAGGATTGTTCTTGTGAATTTTTCCTACATTTAAAAGCTTACAATTAGTTAGTGGGTAATAATTTGGGGACTTTTATTATTAGGAGTGAAGGACATTCTTTATGAGAAAGAGGGAATAATTTGTGGAACACCAATTTCTTGATGAAATGCAGGACTGGAGGAATACAGTTTGAACAATAGATCATTGGAATCGTATGAGCTATTGGGGGTGAACTAAGTTGAAATGAGAGTTACAAATATCTGAATAATTTGTTTTCGTCTGCTAAATTATGAGGCGAATATGAAGTGCTCAATCTTAGGTAGGATATCATATTATATATGCTCAATGATTCTAATAAATTAGCTAAGTGTGAAAGAAAATCAAAACACGACAATCCCATTGGAGAATTATGTTGCTATCTTTTTACTATTCTCGATCTTCCTTATTTTATCCTAGTCCTATAAGCTTCAGCTAACATGGACAAAATAATACTGAAAGCAGCAACTAGTTTATGCTGGGGTCTAAGAAGTATATTAGATATGAGAACTTTCTGTCTGGTGTTATCTTGAGAACAGTGGCTGTTTTTTGTCATGAATAAAAGGTCAGACTATGTGTGAAAGATGCAGTTTACATTACACCTTTGTAATATCTTTCGGATGTCTTCTTCTTGGCAATTGGCCTTCACAGCTACACTTTACATTTCTTGTGCTTCTTCTTGAACCAAGATAATATCATTTTTCCTGCTGATGAAGTGTATTAGCTTCCTTATTACACTGTATATTCAACCCCAGCGATGCTTCTTCATGTTGGTTGGTCTCAACTTGTTTACTATCTCTTCTGTGATGGTCACTGTCTCTTTCATATAAGTTTATCCTTTCCCCTTAGATGTAATCCCTAGAATTTAGTTTATCTTGCATAAAATAGATTCAACATCTATTATGATTTTATTAAAGTTATAAAAAAGAGCACATACTAGGATAACATCATATGATGAGTAGAGTTCCATTTGATCTGCATTTTTTATCTGAGCTGCCAAACCTATGTGATTAGCCCCTCATGTGCCCGTGAAGTATATTTGGTACATGGTATCACATGTATCAGATTACCCGTACTTTCTTAGTTTCTCATCTACATTTCATCATCACCCGATTACGATGGGTGAGAACCAGAATACAAGCTAAACCTGACATTATTTAACTAGATTTTAGGAGACAATGAGAGGATGTAGTTTGGCAGAGAGTTTGAGGATCTTGGTAGAGTAATGATTGAATTTCAGAGATTAATTGAAATCAAAAGCATCGGGGATTAGATTGCTTTAGCTCCGGTTATGTGGAATAAGGGAGTGGAAAAGGATGGGGCAAGTAAACATGGATGAGACTTTGGACTGGTGAACTATTTTTCTGGTAATGGGATGAAATAATGGCTCTCCAACACACTTTAACGAGTATTTTGAAAAGGATGGGTTACCTCTTGGTAGTAATCCTTTTATGTCTTCCATGGATTTGGCTGTATGTAAAATTTTGGATTGAAGATAATTGTGCTGCCAGGTGGGGTAGTTGGTATTAGTACCAATAATGCAAGTTTCAACTGTCTGCTATTTCAACTTTGACTTTATGGCATTAAACCTGCTATAAACATAGTTGCACATCTAGCTTGCTTATGCTGTCTTTTGTTTATATTTTTTATTTTCTACTAACGGTGTGATTTTCATTTACCAGACATCGACGAATGCAAAGAGAAAAAGGCTTGCCAGTGCTCTGAATGTAACTGTAAGAATACATGGGGTAGCTATGAGTGTACATGCAGCGGAGATCTGTTGTACATGAAGGACCATGATACCTGCATAAGTGAGCTCATAAATCTTACATCTGTTTTTTTGTTTTTGTTTTTGTTTATATATATGCTTTTTCTCTGGCTTACTTCATTGTCATTCTGTATTCTACAGGCAAATCGGCTGCACAGGCCAAGTCAGCATGGGCAGCTGTATGGCTTAGTTTGATAGGTTTGGCAATGGTTGCTGCTGGGGGTTATCTCTTTTACAAGTACAGGATCAGGGTAAGTTTTACTGCTTAAGTATGAACTTTTTGTTTATAGTATTTTGAGATGTGATGATGTTTTAACTAATATCTGATTTCATAATATGGTAGCTCTCAATGTGATAGAACGCATTTCTAGGCTGGTAGAATGATATATGTTCGACTAGGAAAGCGATTCTAATGATTGAAAAGGGACATAAATTTTGAACATATGGATGATGGAACTTTAGCACTGTTTAATGTTCATGAATCATGGCTTCACCTACTCCTGGAGACTGCTTTATGCCTGAAATTTTTATTCTTGGAAGTTACAAACTTCAAGCTTCCGAAATTCCATTCCAAATGGTTGTTTAATTGACGTGTTTTCTTAGGAATCTGCACTTCCTAGAAAGCACTCCCTTCATTCAGAAATAAACTAACATTGGAGTACTACTTCTAGACATCCCAGAAATATATTTGTCACAATTTCTAAAACTGTGAAGCATGTGACTGGACTTCTTAATATACCCCGGCCTCAATGGGAGTTCATGAAGGGGGTGTAGGAATGACTCAATCAGATATTCTACTGGGTTTTTCACTTTAATTATCATATTCTTAATTCTAAGAGGGTAGGAAAATGTGATTGATATATTTGGACAAATAGAGCAAATCATTAGAAAGTTGTTTGGCCTACAAAAATATTTGAAGTTGTTACTTCTAGCATGCTAGGGAGGTGTTGGCCCACTTCATGCGGTCTCCCGAGCTAGTTTTAACCCTCTTTTCAGAAATTTAAGTTCCCGGATCAGCTTAATCAGAATTATAACCTTCTGTATCCAACCAAATACCAATGGCAAAGAAGGCATTCTCGTCAACTTATTTTTGTCAAACTAAGCCAAAGCGCTTTATTGTAGACATCATGTAGCTAACAATGTCCTATTATTACTTGCAGCAATACATGGATTCAGAAATCAGAGCTATAATGGCTCAATACATGCCGCTGGACAGCCAGACTGAAATTCCCAATCATTCAGATGATCGTGCATGAAATGAGTGGCTCCATTGTTACTTATGATAAGAAGGGGATTTGGCTTGTTTATTTGCCCTCCCCTATCATCCTGTGGATTTGAGTGTACACCACCTCTCTGTAAATTATGCCGGAGAATAAGATTACCATAGGATTTCTTTTTGCAGATATTTATTCGGACTGAAATGCTGTAGTGTTGTAGTTTGCATTTAACGAAAATCGTAAACAGAACTGTGCTGACTACTACTGGCTTCCTTGTCCAAATAGAAACTCTGCATCTACTATACCCCTTCTGCTTTCTTCTGGTTTTTGGATCTTTCTTTTCAGGTTTTTGTTAGGTCATATTTTAACGTTATTATAAGGTGCTTAAAATATGCTAAAACTCCTTTTTAGTAATTAGTGGTTGGTAGGAATTAGGATTACCAACTTTTAAGAAAATTACTATAGTTCCGTGCTTGGTTGGCAGAAATTTTTTTGTGGAAAACATTTGTGAAAAGTTGCTAGTTTGTTTGGTCGGCAGAAAAACTTTTGAAGAAAGTGACTCTAGTTTGGTCGGTGCTAGGAACTTCTTTCCATATGTAATACTGTCTACCGGTACGGAGATTGAAAACCTGAGGTTTCGCTTAACTTTAAATTTGCTAATCCGAGTAGCACTTGCAACTTTGCAAATATGAATGGTTAGTGAAAACACTGCACACTTTTTAGGTGCTTCCGGGAGAGCATATAACTATGTTCTCTCTTTTTTTTTTTGCATATTTATCACATATGTTTCTCAAATGAGCAAAATATAAAATGTGTACAAAAGGTGAGGGAGCACTTAGTTCGAGGTGCTTTTGGGAGCGCTATGGAGTTTTTGCAAAAACAATGGCCTCACTCATCTTGGTTAGTATATCTCGATGTTGCACGTGTCGAGATTTAATTTGGTATAGATTTTAACTTATTTCCTCTGTCAAAGGGAAGATGTTTAGTGGCCTCAAGTGTTCAAAGCTTTTGAGATAGATAGATAATATTTCATCTGTTCTTTTTAAGAGAGTGTTCGATTGAGGGGAAAGTTTTTTCGGAAATTGATTGCACATTTCCCTTTGGTTGGAAAGGGTGCAAAACGGTTTGGAGAATGGTTGCTCTTTTGCTCTAATTTCTAAGGGTAGAGAACATTATCATTGTCAAAGGAAAGGATTTCATATTTTTTGACCTATTCTTCATCTTTACTATTTCTTTCCTTTCATCCACACTCCATTTTCATTCCTTTACTCTTTTATAACTTTGAATGTAAAAAATCAAACAACAGAAAACTAATTTATGATACGTGATAAATTTTTCCAAACACTATAAAAACATAATGTCTTAGTTTCCAGATACATGCAACATGGAAAATTTTACACTATTCAAGTACTAGTTCGACTGCATTTCAAAGCCAATATATATATACAAATACTATCATATAATATATTGGTTGATTAGTCACATAATGTATTATGAAAATATCAATTATTTATAAGTTTTACTAATCGATAATTAAAGATACTATCAGATAAAGTAGTGCATTGGCATGTATAAAAGTCATCATTGTATACACAAATTTCGAGTCAAAATAAATAAGATAGGAAACAAAGTAACAGAGAAATTATATTTCAATAAATGTATTGAGTACAATCTTTGTAAACAGTTTATAATAAAAATAAACAAAGTCATCTGATTCTGTTCCGTAGCTGGAGAGTGACACGTTGATGTCGACGTTGAGCTGAATGTAGACTGACGTTTTGTCAACGTCAACCTGAGTTTGAGTGTCGGATGACGTTTTGTCAACATCAACCTGAGTTTGAGTTTTGTTTGAGTGTATTCGAATGAGGGCTGACAAAAGTTTGAATCTCAGTCGAATGTGTTTGAGTGTATCTGAACAGTCGACACGGATTTGATGTGCTTGTTGACTATTTGCAGAGAGAATTCCAAGAGAATTTTATGAGCTCTTGAGAATAATGATTTTCTGGTCCTCTCAACTGAAGGAGGTGAGGTCTATTTATAGGGAATGGAGATCCCTTCATGGACTTGGTAGCTTATGGGCTTGGGTCCGTTTATGACTTGGAAGTCTTTTTTTTTTACCTTTGCCATTTGACCATCTTATTTGGACTATAATATTGACTGGCCCAAATATTTACAACCCAAATTATATTTGTTTAATTAGGATATCTTATTTGAGTGAGCTAAATTATTTAAATTGGGCTCATTATATTTGTTTTAGCTCAATAATAATTAATTTATTTTAATGTAAAACACTAATATATTTTTAGTGTCTACAAATTGCCCCCTCGAGACTATGTCACGTACACGATTTGAAGTGTTTAATGGTGACAGGGTCTCGACAAATTTGAGTTTAACTTGATAACGGTTTGACAACCACCGTGCTGTATGATGATTTTCTTTTTTTTTAAGGTTGAGTCATGAATTTTCCCAGCTCTATCAAGTCTTAGATTCATGAGCTTCAATCTTATTTCGGTTAAGATTTCTTTGTTATCAACTAAAACAAATCTTATCCTACTAGGTTTTGGCTTTTGATGCACCGTAACCTATAAAACCATAAGAGGCCTCTACTTTCTTACTCTGCACCAAAAACTTTCATCTCATTGTCGCAGAGTATCAAAAGAGAAAAGAACGAGAGCCTTTTCAACTTACAGCCAAAACGTAAGTCATACCATACACTTTTTTTTTTAATTTTTTTTTTCATTATACTTGACTTAGCACTTGAACATACTGATTCATGTTGGCCGCAAAATTTACTTAGCCCCCTTTTTTTGTTGTATGATTAATGCAGCAGAAACAATAATTACCGCATAATTGATTTGATCCATAGTGCTGGATCCTTCATCAACGTCAGCATCATAAATCAAAAGGTAAATTTTTTTTTCTTGATAACAAATATTAGTACAGTAATAATGGTTGACCACTTAGCTGTAACCGAACTTACTGATTTATGTGTCAACATCTAATATTTGTTATTCATGCACAAAGATTTGACTATACTAATTTGGTGTCTCATGATCTGCGGTGATCATCACAAATTGTCCAAATCAAAACTTTAATAGCCAGCATTCGTCAGGATGCAAAGGGGTTCACTTTGCTTCTTATTATTAAAGAATTATTATTATTATTTCTTAAACACATGTCACACATGGTCTGATGCTAAACCTCCATAAGTACCAAAATCCTTGATGCAATTTATACAATTTGGTTAGATATTCCGCATGATCTGGCACCCTTTCTCTTTTGATTGTCAACTACCATGACAGATTAGCCAAATTTTTTTTTCCACCTCAAGACAAAACATAAAAGCCAATTTTTTTATCACTTTCCTTAGACTTGGATGCGGTGATTTGGTGGCTTAATTATTTTGGCTTGTATGCTTGTTTTCCAGAATAACGTTCTACTGCTATCTCATGCTTGATGATTGGTTTTCGTCTCATCGTATTAGCGATCGTAGTTATTGTTCACTATCAATAATTCAAACTCAAGCATTAATAACTAAATGCGGTAAACGACTTGCCAACGAGACAAGTGGTAAAATTCAATTTTCTTCGTTTGTCTTATATGCTTGATCATGGACCGTTGTTATACAAGTTCCTAGTCAAAACCCACATGATTTGCATAAAAATCGTTGACAAGCAGCCACTATTTTACACTTCGATTTTTTTTTTGCAAACTCCCTTTTTTTATACACTAGTGGAAAAAACCTCTTGTGCTACTTGTCAAGTGCTCCGATTGTTTCACAAACGTAGCACTTGTGAGTTTCCTTAATATTTTAATAATTTTTTTTTAGAAATGCTCCGTTTGAACGGAGCACATGTCCTGTCTTTTTTTTTATTATTATTATATTTTCTGTCCCTCCATCCAATCTACAGTTCTCGATTCTAATTTCCCCCATGCTCCCTCATTTTCTCTCCCCTCTCTGTTCTCGCTCTCTCCCTTTCCATGAAACCGCTTATCTTTCTCTCTTCACTCTCGATCTTTCTCATCTCCCCTCTCTCACTCTCGCTGCTTTCTCGGTTGCTGGGCTCACTCTCGCACCTCTCCTACGATGTCCGACCTGCTGTTGGGCTTACCCTTACCAAATTTTTGGCCAATGTCCGAGCTCGACTCCAACACCTTGACTATAATGGTAAGTTTCACTATATTTCGCACGCACTTTAGATCTGATGTTTCGATCCTTTTTCCCCCCAATTCTCTATATTGCTGTCTATGAATTATGAACTATTTCTATCTCCAAAATCTAGGGTTTAGTTCAATAAACAGGCCTCCAAGATTGGATTTGGGTTTCTCTAGCTCTCCTCAAGGGTACTCGTCGACTAGATGTCGCTGCTCTGGTGCTCCTACTGTCGACGCCACTCCCGTTGTTCGAGGAGAAGACTGGGTTTGATGTCTCTATCGATGAAGTTCCTCGACCTTAAAGAGGCTAAATAATTGATTGAGGGTTTTCCTAAGGAATTGAAGGAAGGGGTTTCTTATTGTTGAAATATGCATCCTATCTTTCTCTATGGTACTCTTTCTTTAAACTAGCTACTTCTAAGAGTTTGTTCTTGTGACATTTATTTTTCTACTATGTTTATGTTGATAATTGGGGATTTTTGTATTTTTTTTTGTCTTGCTTGGATATTTAATTTCAGAATTGCTGATATTAGGTTGCTTCTTTATATTCTTTTGTACTGATTTATTTTGATTGTTTATGGGAGACAGTAGATTGCAAGTTTGACAGGTTTATTCTAAAACCATTGAAGAGGAGGCTTACACCTTTGCTTCTGCTTCCCCCAATGATGAAGGAATCGAGATTCTTCAGGTTTATTCTAAAGAAATCAGCAAGTGGATGCTCGATGCATTCAAATCAAGGCCTCCCACTGTGGTCTCTCTTACTCCCGATTCTGATCATGCTACTGTTGCAACAAGTGAGGATGTTTCTTACGTTATTGTCAAGGCTGGTATCATTACGTTATTGTCCAAAATCTGCATGTCATGTTGATTCTGAAATATACGGTTCCTTTGTTGATCTCTTGTTCACCTAGATTGATTCGGATTAGGACTTTGGTCCTCTAGGTTGTTATATATTCGTTTTGAGGAATAGAAAGAGAACACGACTTGATTGAAACTTAACATGACAACTGTATATCACTTTGGTTCTCTAGTGTCCAGACATGATAATGCACCTCCTTTAATCTATTAAGTAATCCAGATACTTGGTTTATATTTTTTGTTGCTATTAACTTAAGTCTTTCTTGGTCTCTCTAGAATCAAAAGGGATTATTTATTATTTAGTTGCACAAGTTATTTTCATATTATAGAGGTGCTTATTTCTTTTTATGAATTAATGAAGTATGATTTAAGAAGTATCAGGTGAAGACAAAGTCAGTTTTTTCTATTCATTCTATATGCTCTGTGTTTTCTGATTAGGCTGACGCACATGTTAATTTTTAATATATATTCATGTTAATGTGTGTATATTTACTATAAAAAACCATCTCTATTTCTATTTCGCTTTTCAGAATTTTCGGTAGCCAAGAAAATGTTTCACTGAGGTAATTGATCATCGTTGTGTACTTTGCATGCATTCGTCTTTGTTAGAGTGGGTGTTTTAACGAGTGTATATTTTAGACTTCAGTGCTCGTAATTATACTTAGGAATAGTATGTTCTGTATTAATTTTGCGGATTCACAAGTTGTTTCATCTATATGGGTTTTGATGTTGTAAGATCTTAAACATAAGTATTATTTCAAATCCCAAAACAGAAGAAAAATACGTGTTTCTGCTCTTTGTTTAGAGGAATTTCAAATTTAGATACTAATCATGCAACGAGCAACTACTCTTTCTTGTCTTGTGCCTTGTTATACATTTTGTTTCCATAATTATCACTACTTTTGTCTCTTCTTTAATTACTTAGAACCAGATGCTAATTCAGCCACCTAGACCCTAGCATGCGAATGTCTTGTGAAAGGAGATGACACAGCGTATTACAATTTGCAATAGTTGTTAATATCTTGTACGTTTAGGATATGTATGATTGTTTTCATGGTGTGATTCTGTTGTTGTCCAAGTTGGTGATAATGAGCTCTGTGATGCCTCTCTATGGTAAAAGTTGATGCAAATATCTAAATTTTACCTCCTGCTGCTATTTGTTTTCTGGGACTACGCTAATTGTGACAATCTTCTATTTGGTACTCCTATATGCTTGCTGAAATGGGACATGAGTTACTATGAAATATTTGATGGTATAGTAGTAGAAGTAAAATACTCTCTTGTCATGGTCTTATGAAGGAATAAGTTTTATTAACTAAATATAATTTGTTATCAACACATAATTATTTGTCAGCTCTTATCTCATCACAAGAGGTTATGTCTAAATGAACTACATTGTAGTTACTGTTGCATAAAAGTCGTCCTCTTCTTTTATAGTTCTAAATGACGCTGGTTTCCTGTGATTTTGACACAAGGTATTGATGATCTCTATCTTTTTTTATAGTGCAAAATATTTAAAATGTATGATTCTCTTTGGCAAAAAAGAAATGAGGGCCTTAGGTCCTCGACATGAGGAATTAATTTTAGTGTGCTTGTTCTGTTTGAGGGTTGTAGTGAGTGATATCACCAACTTTTTTAATATTTCAAACGAAGATTCTAGCTATGCAGCCCTCTTTCTTTTTCTATTCTATCTGCAAGATTACTGCATGGTGTTTGAGGATTCTGTTCTCACTATCACAAGAAAGTATGCTTCTAGTTTTATATTGAATTCTTACTGTATGTCTTTCTCAGGAAAATCGGTATGCAATAGTATTCTAGGGTCCAAGTTGGCATACACTAGTGATTGGGGTATGCAGTGTTCTCTGAACCTTTAACTTGGTAGGATATCTGCGCTGTTGTGCCATGTGTAGCTAAGGTGTAATCAGTTATGCGTTATTTTAACATTAAACCTTACTGTAAATTTAAGATATGTAGGACAACCAATTTAGAAAAGGAGGGAGTAATTATATAAGAGATATCGTGGTTAAAGCATGGTCTCACCTAGCAACACTCTGTTTGCTTTCTCAGTTTAACTTGTTCGCATGGAGGTTGGAAGCCTGGAACACGTATTAGTTTATTTTGTAAATATGATAGCATTGAAGTATCAGACTTTATTTCTTTATTTAGATTCTCTATTATGCTGGCATGGCCAAGTTTTAGCTGCTGTTTGATGTATATTTTTTGTGCAACCAACAGGTGTTGCCTCTGGAAGTGATATTTTTCATTTCTTGAGAACCAATAGTTTGATTTTCTCTATTTTTTACTCATTATACTAATTTTTGGGAAGCAGTGGAACTCAGGCAGTGTATCGGACATGTGGAGCTTTCACCGGAACATTACAAGCTGATACGCCCACTACAAGATTTAAGGTTGTTTCTCTTCTGAATTCTGATCAGTATCTGTTATTCGTCAGACGAAACCGTTTCATTCTCTTGGCAGAAGATCAGAAAGTTAGAAATTTTTGCAAGAGACCTAATGTTGTTTCTAGTTCATGGCTGAAAGCTGCTATCAGTTGTTAGGATCATTTGTGTGACTAATTTATGCATATGCAGCTGCTATGATGTTTAATATGTTCATTTACCTTTTTTCATTGCTAAATAGTATAGGATGCTCATTTGTGAAATAGGATGCTCAATGCTTAATTGCTTATCAAGTAGTGTAATTTAAATTATTATATCTCATTTCTGTTTTGCTCCTCTTTAATAACCATGATATATTGCCAAATGATTGGTTATTAGCTAAGTGATGAGCCTATGACAGAACATATATAGAGTGTTCAATTAGGAAATAAATTACAGAAGGTAATATGTTCACTGCACTTATTTTGGGATATTTGTGCCTTTTACATGCTATTCACACCTCTCAATTTCCTTTTACATGCAATAATATGCCGCTGATTGTTATGTCTTTGCCTTCGCGCTGTCGCGTGTTGTTGTCGCTGCTGACTGTTGCATGTTTGGTGCCGCCGCTGATTGTTGCATGTTTGCTGCCTTACAAAAGCAGTAAATACTTTGCTAGAAGGCAGTTGGTAATCTCAAAGGTGCTTGCATGAGTTTAATATTGTTTTAAAACAAATGAAATTTTGATTTTGGGGGGTTGGAGGAATTAGGTTAGAGACCATAGGCTTACTTATGCTTGGATGCAGCCTTTCTTTGGTTCTTTACGTGAAATAGATATGAAATTTGAGATCTTGTGTATTTACCAATGCTGGTTCATTCTTCCTGTCATGAATTTAATAACTCAATAATATATTGGTCATGGTTATTTATGCAATGCCATGAAGGTACCCATTAGCTAGTGAATTTTATTATTGTAATATCTTTGCTTATTGGCTGCCGCTAGCACGCATGCTCGGCAAAGTGACATTTTTTTTATATAAAAAAAGTTAAGTGCTCCGGTTGTTAAGGAAAAACCGGAGCACTTGATTCACAAGTGCTCCGATTTTCTCTTATTAACCGGAGCACTTGGCTTACCTTGAGCATATAAAATTCACAAGTGCTTTGGTTTTTCTAACAACCGGAGCACTTGTGAATCTTAGTGCTCCGGTTTTCATCCGGAGCATTTGAGAAATGCTCAAGTGCTCGTATGACGTCTGCTACGGGTCAAATACGGAGCACTTGTAGGGTTTTTAACCGGAGCACTTGATGTTTTTTCCACTAGTGATACTCGTATATGTTTGTCGAGTCGACAGAGTAGTTTCAAATTTTTTAATATCAGATACTACAACACTAATTTTATTGATCATATATCCCCCTTTTTTTTTCTATACTTGGAATTGGGCCATGACATATTTATTTGAATTGCAGCTCATCAGATTTTGTGAGATACTGAACTTCTAGACTATCTTTGAAGTCCTACAAAAGCTCAAGACAAGTGAGGTGATGATTTTTGTTACACCCCCTTAAGTTCCTTTTTTTTTGTGCAAATTTTTTTTGTGCAAGTGTTGTTTGTAATGTCTTGCAGGTGACAATTTTTTTTTGACACTTGCCATCGGAAGACAATCAATTCCACTACTTACTTAAGTGTTCATCGCGATGGGTCAGTGATGATCCATCGGAGTTGTTAGGCCAGTTGCTAATTGTGCTTATCCTAGCAACTAAAGATGACACTTTTTGGAAGTGTGTTCGAAGACAATCAAGTCCACTAATTAAGTCTTCATCGCGATGGGTCAGTGATGATCCATCGGAGTTGTTAGGCCAGTTGCTAATTGTGCTTATCCTAGCAACTAAAGATGACACTTTTGGAAGTGTTTTCGAAGACAATCATTGGCGACGATCATGTAATCGAGACATTTGACTTTTTATTTTTTTTTGTATTCTCTATTACTCATTCCTTTCTATTTTTTTTCCAGGATGGTGTTCATTAAAGTATTCAATGATGATAAACACTCCTACATTGCTCTTGTTAATCATGAAAGAGATGATCCTAGATCAGGCACTAATATGGTCATCCGTCGCTCACTACGCCGCCCTGAGGGCATTCAAACTTTAGTGTGCAAGAATAATTTCCTGAGTGAGATGTCTGTCAAACTTCCTCTTGGTGCACACAACGCGTCAACTGTTTATAAGCTTCATAGCATCTTAAAAGACAAGCCTGCTACTGATGATTGCCTTCCCTTGCTCGGTCGCTCTATTCTTTCTGGCTTTGTGAAATGGGGATCTCAAGTTGTCAGAATCATTGGAGATTCCTCTTTCATTCCTGGGTATTAGGAATGGACTGAAGATGTTTTATTTCGTTCTCGCGAAGCTCTTGACTACTGCGGCATTTATAACGCCGTCTACGCTTCACTCTACTCCTATGACAGGGATTCTAGCATCCTACGTGCTTTCTGTGAGGGTTGGTGTCCCACTACCAACACACTTCATACCATGGTAGGTGAGCTGTCTATTTCCTTGTGGGACCTCCACCGACCCGGTGGATTGCCCATTGTCGGAGAGATTTATGATGAAGCCATCCCTCATCTGAACATCATAAGGGCGCGAGGCGAGGATGGCGATCACATCATCTCTAAAGCTTACGAACACCTACTTAATGCTTATTATCATCTGAACAAGCAACTTGAATCAAGGAAAGGAATTTCTGCTCAACAGTGGATACAATTTTGTTACAAGCGAAAAATCACTTATGCAGCACCCCGTGAAGAGACGCAGATACTCTGATTCTCGCCCGAAGTCTACTCATAATCCCACTGGTGAGCTTAGAGATCGGTCGGCTGAGTGGACAACAGAAGAATCTGCCATGCTTGATTTTCTTGGTATCTCTGGTGATGTCAGAAGACAGACTACCTATACTGCAGCTTCCTTGGCTTGTTGGTTGTGTGTTTTTGTGCTTCCTGAAAGTGAAGATAGACTTATTAGTCCCGGTACCTTTAAAGTTGCTACTCTGATGGCTCGGGGTAAGACTTTTAGTCTTGCTACACCTGTAATTGCCAGTATCTACAGAGGTTTGAATGCAATTTTCGCATCTTCAAAGCCTGCCTATTCTGGATCTTTCTTCTCGGCGCAATACTTATACAATTGGCTAGCATACTACTTCAGCACCAACCATGATGTAGACCCTTTCCCACCACGTCCTTTGATTACCGTATTTTCGGGGGCTCAAGGAGCTAAGTGTTTTAAAGAAGTTGATGCTCGAGAACTCATCCATGATGGAAGGAAGGCGAAAGTGGGGTGCACCATCTTGAACAAAAACAAAAATTGCTTACATTTTGACGATGGTGAACTTGACGTCTCAAGCTTCAGCTACCTTGTCTCTCTTTGTTCTGCCTATCTAGCTATACGTCAGGGTGATTATTTTCACATTTAGCCTTATTCCCCCTATCGATTTAGCAGACAGTTTGGCTTTGTTCAAGATGTCCCTGACACGCCTCGTCGCGATGTTGAATCTCGAAGCGTAACTTATTATGAAGCTTTGAGATACTGGAGGTTGTTATTGTTTCAGGGTAGTCAGTCCAGACTTTTCGTCCCTGCCTGCTCTTTAGACTGGTGTCAGTTGAAGACCTTAGAATTTCGTGATTGGTGGCCCAGGGTGTCTATCAAAGACCTAAGGAATAAGGTTGACATGTTGTATTCGAGTGTTGGATCTAATTCTTCTTAGCCTAACGGGATCGAACATCAGCTTGTAGAAAATCCAACTTCAAAGAATAACTCAAATCCTGAAGGTACCTGCGACTACCTTAACAATGGTACCTTACATAGGACAGGAGGATTTAGACAAGCAATGAGTCCAAATTCCAGCAATGGGAGGAGCACCAGCGATGCAGAGTCTGATGTGGATTTCAAACATCAACGTCGGGGGAAAGGAAAATCTTCTGATTGTGTGCTTGAGGAACATGGGTTGAGTTGTGAAAGTTTTTTTGATGGAGTGCCTGAATCATCTCACGCTGTTGCAGATTTCCTCTTGGTAGACCTTTCCTCCCTTACACCAATTTTTTTTTGTTTCTTATTTCCTTATTTTTTTTGGACTAATTTTTATTACTTTTATTATCTAGGGAGATGACTTCAACCTGGAGATGGATATTATGGATATTCCTGACGACTCAGAACATCCCACAATGGTGCTTCCCTAGAAAGTGACTCCTAGATGGGGAAGGAATTGAGATTTGCAAGGGATTTGGTTTGCAAGAGTGTAGACGGATCTGCTAAGAGGTCCTCTCCTATTAACAATCATCAACCCATTGAGGGAACTGCAAGAATGTCAGATATTCACACAAAAGCTGCAGAAGCTCCTGTCATCGAGACACCTGGAGTTCATATCTCTAGTGCCTCAACCTCTACGCTCCAATCTGGGTCCTTAATGAGAAATATCTTTGCTAAGGCGATTCAAGACATGGGTATGCAATATTTGGAAACACTGAGAGCAACGCCCTTTAATGAGGTTGCGAAGAAGCATGAGGAAGCCTTAGTGCTATACGAGGGTATTGAAAATCTTAAAGGAAATCCCAACCCTTTGAAGCGCAAGATAGAATCCTATGTTAGTGCGGTCAAAGATCATCTGGCTTTAGAAGAGGCTGCCTCAAAGTGTCAACGATCTGGACAAGTAAAAGAGAAGATCTTTCTTTAGACAGAGGCGCTTAAGAAGGCTGAGCTTGATTATTATGAGATTGAGACAGAGCGTCTGGTACTTCTAAGAGAGCAATCTTCCAACAAGCTTCAGATCATGGAACTTGAAACTGAATTGGGGAAAGCGCGTGACAAAGCAAGCCACTTGACAAATAGCTTGGAGGCCAAGGGGATTACTTTAACGTCACTTGCAGCGAAGGTGGAAGATCATAAGAAAGTCTTGAGTGAGCTAGCAGCTACCCCTGTTTTAAGTACTGATAAAATCCGCAATCTTGATGAGGGCAAGAGACGGTTATTGGAGCTCCAGTCGTCACTCACTCACTTGGAATGCATAGACTTAGATTGATTCCCTTTTTTTTTTCGTGTGTTTCTTTTTATTCTAGTTTTATAGATAGTGTGCACAGATAATTTATGTTTTTTTTTGTTATCTATATTTGCAATAAGATTGGACACATTCTTTGTCTTATAATTATTTAACCGTTCACAGTTTATACTCTTGCGGGCCAGGAGTATTGCATTTATTTTTGTTTCGCCATTCACAGTTTATACTCTTGCGGGCCAGGTGTATTGCATTTTTTTTCTCGCCGTTCACAGTTTAGACTCTTGCGGGCCAGGAGTATTACAATGATTGCAATTTTTTTTGTTGGTGTGGCTGCACTCGAGTATTATTATTTTTGTTACCCAAGCTGCCTACGTACTTGCAAAAGAATTATCGAATCACTTTTACAAGATCAAGCCAACGTAGTTCAAGTTTACATATATTTTCTTTCAACATATGCAGTTTATTCTCTTGCTTACTAGTTCAACAATGCTCTCACTTTTCATGAGTAGTAGCGCTTCAGAAACTTGCTATTGATAGGCCCTACACGTAATCCTTCGGCGTCAATAATTTTATGCGCCCCATTAGTGTATACCTCTTTGACAACGTATGGGCCATCCCATTTAGAGATGAATTTACTTCCTGTCTTGCGAGAAATAATGATGGATCTTTTAACGGCTAGGACCATGTCTCCAACTTGAAAGGAGCGAGGTCGAACTTTCTTATTGAAAGCGCGTGACAGACGAGCTTGGTAGCACTCAGATTTTTGTTGTGCTTGGAGTCTTTTTTCGTCAAGCGCCTCCAACTCAGCAAGTCGGAGTTTATCATTTTCTTCAGAAGTCAAGCCTTCCTGTATGGCAATTCGCAATGATGGAATTTGAAGTTCCAAGGGGAGAACGGCCTCAATGCCATACACCAACGAGTATGGAGTTGATTGTGTTGCTGATTTGTATGTTGTCCTGTATGCCCATAGAGCTTCCCCTATTCTTTCATGCCAATCACGTGTGGAATTGGCAACCACTTTGCTCAACAAACTACAAAGTGTCTTGTTGAACGCTTCAGCTAGACCGTTTGCTGGTGCATTGTACATTGACGATCTATGCTGTGTGAATTTAAACTTCTTACATAAACTTTTCAGCAATTTATTGTAAAATGGTGTTCCATTGTTAGTGACAAGTCTTCGGGGTACACCATATCTGTAGATGATGTGAGTACGAATGAAGTCAACAACATTCTCCTTCTTTACCTCGCGTAAGGGGATGGCCTCTGCACATTTAGAAAAATAGTCAGTCGCAGCCAAAATATATGATTGCCCAACCGATGATTTTGGTGTGATTGGGCCGACTACATTAAGTCCCCATGCTTCAAATGGCCAAGATGCGACTGTGGGGTGTAATGGGCTCTGGAGGTTGATGAATGAAGTTAGCATGAAATTGGCAAGCTTCACATTTCTTTGCATAATCCATGCTATCTTGCACCATGGTTGGCCAATAGTAACCCATTCTTTTAATATGTTCATGTAATTTTGGACCTGATTGATGAGCGCCACAGACTCCAGAGTGACCTTCCTCCATAGTTTGCTTTGCTTCTTCATCTCCGAGACATCTTAACCAAAAACCATGGAAGGATCGTCGATAGAGAGTCCCCTGATAATATATAAACCGTGAGGCTCGACGACGAATCTCTGTCTTATGTTTTGGATCACTTGGCAATTTTTTATGTTCCAAATAATCAATAATTGGTTGACGCCAATCTTCTTTGTCGATTTGATAAACATAGATTATGTCGACTTCTTCAGCATATTCGTCAACATCATCGTCATCAGGAGCGACAACCCACAGTTTGCAAATGGGTATAGACATTATTTCTTCTGCCCCCAGTGCCAAAGTGGCTGCAAGCCCAGCGAGCGCGTCAGCCATCTTGTTGGCACTCCTTGGAACATATTCTAATTTGAATGTATCAAGTTTGTCAAGCAATTGTGACGCTTGCCCTTGATAAAGGATTATATCATTGTTCTTGACTTCGTATTCTCCCGACAGTTGTTTTAGGACCAATTGGGAGTCCCCATGAATGTCTAAGTCTCTAAGTCCCATTTCAATTGCCATTTGGAGGCCTATTATAAGTGCTTGGTACTCAACCATATTATTGGAGCACAGTTGAGTTAGCACAAAAGAGTATGTCAGTACATGTTTTTCTAGAGAAATGAAGACAACTCCAGCTCTTGCACCGTCATGACGAGCGGCTTCATCAAAGTACATTTTCCAAGGTGGGAGTATTTCAATGAAAAACACATCTTCACCTGGCCGATCGTCGGAAAGCTCCCATTCTGCAGGGACTGGGTGGTCTGCGAAAAAGTCTGCTATCACCTGCCCCTTGACAGCCTTTTGCGGGACATACACAATGTCATATTGTTTTAAAAGCATAGCCCACTTTGCAAGTCTGCCAGACAACACGGGCCTTGAGAGAATGTATTTTATCGGGTCAGACCTCGAGATGACATGAACCGTATGAGCCTGCATGTAATGTTTTAATTTTTGAATAGCAAAAATCAAAGCAAGGCAAATTTTTTAAATAGGTGAGTAATTCAATTCAGCACCCACCAAAGTTCGGCTCAAGTAGTAAAGAACTGTCTCCTTACGATCTTCTTGCTCTTGAGCGCACATTGCCCCCAGAGATCGCTCCTGTGCTACGATATAAAGGATGAGTGGTTTCCCTTTTACTGGTGCCCCCAAGACAGGGGGAGAAGACAAGTACTTCTTTATACTTTCGAAGGCTTTTTTACATGAGTCATCCCATTTGAACGGGGCATCCTTTTTCATGAGATGGCTGAAGGGATGACATCTTCCTGCTAGATTAGAAATAAACCTTCGAATGTAAGCGAGACGCCCTTGGAGGCCACGCAACTCCTTGAGGTTCTTAGGTTCAGGTATCTCTTGGATTGCCTTAATCTTTGCTTGGTCAATTTCAATACCCCTGTGTTTGACAATGTAGCCAAGAAACTTTCCTGAGGTGACGCCAAATGCGCACTTGAGGGGGTTCATTTTTTATTGACATTTTCGTAGTCTTTCAAAGACTTTACAGAGGTCATGTAGATGATTCTCCTTCTTCTTAGACTTTACCACCAAGTCATCTACGTAGCACTCCACAATTTGATGCATCATAACTTTGAATTTTTTTTGCATTGCACGCTGATACGTAGCTCCGACATTTTTCAAGCCGAAAGGCATGACTTTGTAACAAAATATCCCTTTGGGGGTACGAAATGCAGTTGCTTCTTGATCTTCAGGAGTCATGTGAATTTGGTTGTATCCAGCGGTACAATCCATGAATGACAAAGCCTCATGACCAGTGTTGGCATCAATCATGATTTCTGTTACTGGGAGTGGAAAGTCGTCCTTCGGACACGCCTCGTTCAAGTCGCGGAAGTCCACACAAACTCGTAACAATCCATTTTTCTTTCGTACTGGCACAATGTTTGCTATCCAAGTAGGATACTTGACTTCGCGAATAAATCATGCATCAATGAGCTTGTTTACTTCTACCTCAATTTCAGGAATTAATTATGGCCTGAAACGTCTTTGGGATTGCTTCTTTGGACTGACACCTTTTTTGATGGCTAAACGATGGACAACGACTTTTGGGTCGAGTCCTGGCATCTCCTTATAACTCCATGCAAATACGTCTTTGTAGTCAGAGAGTAACTTGGAATATTTTTGTTCTTCCTGTTGGGTAAGAAAAGCGCTGACGTAGACAGGGGGTGGCTCTTCTTGAGTTCCAAGGTTTAACTCTTTTAACTCATCAACGGTGGCTTGCCCCCCATATTTAAGAGTTTTAGGAGCCTCATCTGTTTCCATCTCCTCATCACTTTCAGGAGCCTCATGCCCTGTGATATGGTTTGAAGAAACAAATTCAACATCTTTTTCTTTTTCTTGACTAGACGAACTCCTTTGGTTTGTTAACACTATGACACGACCTTTGGCTTTCAAGGGTGCATGTTCAATCATGTCTACCACCTGTGTGCACCTCATGCGAGATGGGATAACACTTTAAGGTGCGTCATCGCCTTTGACTTCATTTTTCCCTCTTGTGATGCGATTTAGTACTGACCCTCTTTGTTGTTTATCAATTGAGGTCGATGCACCAAGACGTTTAAAGACAGATGCTTTCTTCTTAGAAAATCTAAGATTTTGCAAGGGTGTTTGTGTTTTTGATTTCGCACCTTCATTTAGCTCGTGTCCACCAAGTCTGTCAAAAACCGATGTATGGTCCTTTACGACAGGCGACTGCAGTAGATCAAAACAGATATTTTTGGCTGAGGCAGACTATCTTCACCTTAATTTTCGTCAACTTCCTCCGCAGTAATATACTGCGAAGAAGAGGTTGTCCCTCTACGCCATGCGGAAATTTTCATGGGTGTTGGAGTTTCAAATCCCAAGCCTACTTTTGTCGGACGTACCTCAGCGCCATACTCTTGCAATTTCTTTTGTGTGTCATTAATTCCATGAGGATCAACCTCAATGACATTGCCCATGGGCGCTGGATTCTTGAAATCATAACCAGACTTCGCCAAGAGTTTATAAGCATTTGGGTCAAACCTACCTTTGTTAAGCCATTTTCTCCTAGATTGATCAACAGATTCCGAGGTTGGAGGCTTAGCAATTTGATTGTGGTTGGCTCTAGGTAAAGGAACAACCACTTCTTGCTTTAAACATTGAAGAGTAGTCTCATCTACTCCTTTTTCTTTCTTTGGCTCTACTTTCATAACCTGACACCCTGCAAAAGGTGACTCCCCTTCCTTACGACGTGAGTTAGGAATGTATCGCAAGACCGAAGTTGTTACTGCCTTCTTCATTGCTTTAATGGGTTGAGCAACAACTTCTTCTTTTATCTTTTCTTTGCATTTTTGTTGTTGTTGCATCTCAGTGGTGGCTGACTCGCTAGAGCTTGAAGACGAGGGAATATCACCATATTTATTTGTACCGCTTTTCCCTGTTGAAGGAATTCTAGATGGCAACATTTCACTTGAGGGTTCCTCATCTTCAAAAAACTTAGCATCGGTAAAGTATGAATCTGCCGTGGTAAAGGGTTTGACATCCCCATTTATTTTCTTCTCGCCTCCACGATAAAATTTCAGGCATTGATGGAGGGTCGATGCGACTACCCCATTTTCATGCAACCAAGGTCGCCCAAGCAACATTTTATACGACGTCTTTGTATCTATGACATGGAAGAGAGTACATGATGTTAACTCTCCCATCACAAGGTCAAGACGTATCATGCCTATGGCACGCTGACTGTTCAAGTTGAATCCTTGGATCATTAGACGACTATCACAAAGATCTTCCATAGTGATCCCTAAATCAGTCATGGTGGATTTTGGCATATTGTTGACAGCTGAACCCCCATCCACTAAGATATGATTCACTCTCTGGCCGAAAATATAACCAGAAACGAACAAGGGTCGGTTGTGAGGTTTTAAACCCAACAATAAGTCTTCATCAGTGAAGGCTAAGGCAAAATTACATGACGCGCATTTAGCCGAATTTTCTATTGGCTCTCCAGCATCCTTCACTTTGTCAAGGTATATATAGTTCTGGGTGCTGAAGTGCAAGAGCCACCTGTCGACACATTTATCGAGGTAAATAAAAGATCTGCCTCCATCCCATGCGTGTTGGAAGAGCCTCCAAGATAGCCAATATCTTTGGATCTATCTCTGTCCCTGAATGTTGAACAGTCACTTTAACAGAGATTTCATTTTCTTTAACAGGCTCTTGATCCTCCTCTTCTCCTTTTTCTTCTTCATCCTCAACAAATGAGGTAGCATTAACAGTAACCGTAGTGAAGTAATCTTCTAGAAAGAATTCTTCTAAGGTTACAGGGGTAAGTGGATCTTGTTCGAGCATGTCAATTGGTAGTACTTGCTGTTTAGTATGCATTTTCGACTTTTTCTTTCCTTTCGAGCGTTTTAAGCCCTTCCTTTTTTGATGCTTCTTCTTACGACAAACAGGCTTTGGTTGAGGCTTAGGCTGTCGTCTAGGCCTTCTTCTAGTGACCAACGCCCACCCTTCATCATGCTCTTCATGTTGGTTGTTAGTTGGGATATTGTGCTCAATAGATGGCACATCATCAACTTGGAGAACCGGTCGCAGTACATGTACAATTACTGGCTCCAAACTCCCAAACTGCAGAGTTTGAGCCTCCCAATAAGAATCTAACATCACGGAGGCGTGATTAGCTTCAGCAACTTCATCAAAATCCAGTATAATCTTCCCATCCTTTGCAAGTTGCATAATTCTCTCCTTGAGTGTTATACACTTTTCTATAAGATGACTAATCAACCTGTGATATCGACAGTAGTTAGGGTCGAAAGTCTTACCTACCTCTGTAGGGCGCTTAGCTTCGGACAACTCAATGACTTTGTTTTCAAGCAAATCATCTAACATCCCTGATAAATCAGAGTCTGGAAATGGATATTTCTTTGCTTGGAGTTCTTTCAAGGTTGGCCTATTTTTCCTAGGTTCTTTAGAAGATGAACCCTTATTATTTTCAGTGCTAGCCTTGCTAGAGATCTTGACATGCGAGGAGGTAGTCGTGATTGACATTGACTCCTTAGTAGAACTTTTGGCAGTCTTGTCTGTTTTCTTAAAATCCTTCTTCTCTTTCTTGTATTCAGAAGAAGTGTTGCTTTTGCCTCTGTTGTTGGCAATGGTAAGCTCCATGTCATGAGCTCGCGTAGCCAGCTCTTGAAAAGTCCTAGGCTTTATACCTTGCATGATATAAAGCAAGTCCCAATCAGAGACTTCAATTAGGCGATCTTTACACTATAGACTCAATGCGCGCCAACGATTGATGTAATCGATGACTGGCTCATCCTTCTACTGGCGAGTCTTAGTCAGTTCAGTCATACTGACAATACGTCGAGTGCTATAGAACCTGTTCAGGAACTCCGCCTCCATTTGATCCCAACTGTAAATGGATTGTGAGGGTAAACCTGTGTACCAATCAAAGGCCATGCCTTTAAGAGAACGAACAAATTGTTTGACAAGGAAATCATCTATGGTACCAGCATTGTTACATGTTTCCACAAAGTGAGCAATGTGTTGCTTAGGATTTCCTTTCCCATCGAATTGCTGAAACTTGGGGGTTGATAGCCAAAAGGCATCTGCAGCTTATCGATCCTTTTGGTATAAGGCTTCACATAGCGATGACTGCCTTGAGAACTTTCTCCAAGTTGATTTTTGACAGCGTGAGCTATCAATAACTCAAGTTTTCGAGCTGTAGGTGGGCGGCGAGCGTCTTCACCACTCTCCCCTTCGCTTTCATTTCCTCCCTGTTTTGATGATGCGTCGTCCCCCTCAAGCTTCTTATTGAGGGCAGCGATTTGCTCATTTTGGAGTCGAATTTGAGCATCTTTTTCTTCTCCATCCTTCATTAATTTTTGGAGTAGGCTATTCATTTCGGCAAGTTGTTCCTAAACTGTCTTAGCTGAGGTCACCATAACAACAGCAGTGTTTGACTGTGAAGACAGCAAAGGTTCCTCTAAGTCGGAAATCTTTTGGGGTGATGAGACAACAAGACCATCATTTGTTTCATTGTCACTCTCTACATTGAGTGGATCAAAGAGAGGGCTAGTGTGCACGATCAGCCTGTCTGACTTACCAGATGAGAGTTGCTTCCATATTTGAGAAGCAATGAATGATGGCTCGTGTTCAGCCAAAGCAGTTGAGCCAAACACAGGGATTTCACGTTCCTTGTGTGAATCAGGCATGATAGATGATTCAGCAGCAGCAGGCTTAGAGAGCTTTCTCTGCCTGGTAGGAACGTTTGCAGTTCGAAGCTTAGCAGCGGCGGCAGCAACAACAGCCTTTTTCATTCCTCTGGTGCGGAAACCAAGTGTCATGTCATCCATGAAGTCACCCAGCGTTACAGATTTTCGTATGGTGTCGGATGAGTTTTCAGAAGATTGAGAGATGTTCTTGCTTGAGGCCATTTCTTAGATATGTTAATGACGAAACAGAGACGAGAGGCAGAGATCGTCCCACCGAGCGTGCCAAAATTTGTATACACAAATTTCGAGTCAAAATAAATAAGACAGGAAACAAAGCAACAAATAAATTATATTTCAATAAATGTATTGAGTACAATCTCAGTAAACAGTTTATAATAAAAATAAACTAAGTCCTCTGATTCTGTTCCGTAGCTGGAGAGTGACACGTTGATGTCGACGTTGAGCTGAATATAGACTGACGTTTTGTCAACGTCAACCTGAGTTTGAGTGTCGGAACCTGAGTTTGAGTTTTGTTTGAGTGTATTGAATCTCAGTCGAATGTGTTTGAGTGTATCTCAACAGTCGACACGGATTTGATGTGCTTGTTGACTATTTGCAGAGAGAATTCCAAGAGAATTTTATGAGCTCGTGAGAATAATGATTTTCTGGTCCTCTCAACTGAAGGAGGTGAGGTCTATTTATAGGAAATGGAGATCCCTTCATGGACTTGGTAGCTTATGGGCTTGGGCCCGTTTATGACTTGGAAGTCTTTTTTTTTTACCTTTGCCATTTGACCATCTTATTTGGACTATAATATTGACTGGCCCAAATATTTACAACCCAAATTATATTTGTTTAATTTGGATATCTTATTTGAGTGGGCTAAATTATTTAAATTGGGCTAATTATATTTATTTTAGCTCAATAATAATTAATTTATTTTAATGTAAAACACTAATAAATGTTTAGTGTCTACAATCATATTGCATGTATTTATAAATGGAGGAAGTACACTACCTCCCTTTCAAAATAGATGACACGGTTTGACTTTTGCACTATTCACACACACTCCTTTGACCGTATTTTGTGATTTTTACGTATAGAAAAATATAATCATGTGATCTTGTTAGATTCGTCTCGATATATATACTTTTAAAATATCTACTTTTTATAATTTTTACATTTAGGGATTTAGAGATATTAATAGTTAAAGTTATGCGTTGGCAAGCGTGCTCGGAGAAATGTGACAAGTAATTAGAAACAGAGGAAGTATATGTGAATGTAATTATTAATTCTGGATAATGATGTGATGGAGTTCTTCTCTGCTTCAATTTTTTTTTACTTTGATCTGAAGCTGCAAAGACTTGACATAGATTTAGTGGTGTCAAAACAGGTTCTCAAGCAGGTTCTGGGTATACCCACGGCGAACCAGGTCAGACCCGGACAGGTCAGACCTGGACAGGTCAGGATTTTGACAGTTCGTGCCCCTGGTCGTGATTGGTCAGGTTTTGTTCATCTGGGTCGATCACATTTGAATCATGGGATTGTCGGGTGCCGGACAGGTCTAAGCGTTCCATTTACAAGTTGATCCATTCCCGGGTATGATCGCCCGTGGACATTTTTTAACCGGGATTGCGCAGGTCATATTTGGGTTTCATGTACGCTTGGGTAGAGTCAAGTGTACTCGGGTTGAATCACTAATGACCTTAGTTTGATCATTGTGAAGCATCGGGTCCATTCGCTATTAAACGTCAATTCAACTTCGGTTAACTCCTGGTCGGGTCAATTTGATTTTGTTATGGATTTTGTAAGGTCGAACCGTTAGGTCGTTCTTAATCTATCACCTTCTTCCTTCTCTCTCCTCAAAACCCGTCTTTCCCACCCAAAACTCTCACTCTTTTCCTCTCTTCTCTCGTTGCTCCCTCCCTCCATCCTACTTGTCGGAATTCGGCCACCACCATCCTACACGCATCCTTGCTTCCTTTCCTCCCTTTATCAATGTTCTCTTTCTACACCGCAGCCACTCATGTCACTCTCACCCAGAAAACCCTAGATTTCAGTAACGACATCGTCGGCGATGTCGCGAACTTCGCTGGGAATTAGCTCTGAAACGAGTGGGGTATAGGAAAGGGAAACGGTGAGGGCAAGAGCTATAAAACTAGTGGGAGTTTGCAGTGACCTACTACTTCACTAGTTTCGGGTAATACTAAGTCTTCTGGTTCGAGTTCGAGACACAGGAGGCATTCTATCTCTTAGAATATGATATGCTAAGGAGATCTGATGAACTTTAAAGTGTAAGAAGATGTAGTAGGATTAACTTTTTCTTTTTGTGCTTAGTTGATGGGTGATATGTTTAAAAAAAATCAGGGAATTGAGGTGATATGTGGTGGTGCCACAGCTGGATTGCTCTTTTTAGATCTAGGGTTTCAGGTTTTTCGTTTTTTCTTAAAAAAATTTCGATATTGTTTTGTAATTTCGCTTATTATTTTTTGTTATTTTTCGGTTTAATGTGTTCAATATTGTTTTTGGTGTTTTTTGAATTTGTGTAATTGTTTTTATAATTGGTTATTAATCAATTTGGATTTATTTGGTAAAAATAATAATATTTATTTAGATTTAGATCCTTATTTGTGTGTTGGAATTATTGAGTTGGAATGATTGAGTTAGAATTGTGTTGCGATGTCGAATATTAATATATCAAGAGTGAAAGAATCTCACTTGCCTCTCTTTCTTAATATTTCAATTATTGTATAGATTTTTATATGTATCGATTGCAACATATTAACATATCATGTTATTAAAAAATATATTTCTAAGTAGTACCAACTTATAAATAGTCATAAAGGAATGATATAGCATATAAGAATAATATACCAACTTATAATAATTTTGTGTGATTTAGTCGTCCAAATAGGATGGTTTGAAAAATTGGATCAAATAAGGTAGATATTATTTTATCTGGTTCAACTGAATTATAGTTGAATTCGGGTCGGTCATAAATAAATCGAGTTGAACCAGGTATTTGCAGGGTATGGTCGGATTTTGAGTTAATATTTTGTTAGGTTACGGTCAGGTTCGGGTTTGAATGGAGGTCTGTGTGGTCAGGTCGGAATATAATCTTGCCGGGTGCCGGTCAGGTCTGGGTAATCACAGGTCAGGTTTCGGTCAGGTCTGGGGACTACCCCTCACAGGTCGAACCAGGTTCAAGTTAGGTCATTATAAAGTTGACCCATCGGTCAGATCTGTTTCTGACACCACAACATACAGTACAACTTCCTCAAGCATGGTGCTGATATCAACCTAAATAATTAAATATCATATTAAAAAGTAGTTGACTTTTAGAATGCACCACATTGAATTTATCAATAAAATTACCAAAATCTGTCAATAAAACTACCTTATGCACTTCACCTTCTGAGAATAATCTATACAAATATATTAAAAGGCGTGCGTGACAACGTCTATGTGCCACGTGTCACCCTCCTCCTGCCACCAGAAATTTGCCACGTGTCTATTAACCAACAAAGTCAAGTGGTCATTATTTAAAAAATAAATATGCTGAAGCAGGTTCGAACCCCTGACCTTCAAGTAAAGATTCCCAATAAATGACCATCTGATCCAACGTTATTTAGTGATTCAAGTTTGTACAAAATTAGAGATATTCGTTGTAATTAGTAGTATGGCAGTGCATACCTACTTCCCAGCCAATAACGCTGTCGGTTTCTTTTGTCCAATAACTCATCCCCTTCCGCCATCTACCCTTTCCAAATTCACCAAGAGCGTTACTCTTCTACTTTGTAATTAATGGGCTTGCGAATTTCCCTTGCTTCTAATCGAATCTAATGTTGATTCGTTGATGTTATAGAATACGAATAAAGCTATGGAGTTCAAAGGTCCAACGCCCACAAAGGTTAGTGAAATTGTTAATCTTAGCGAAATTCCCAATTTAATTCACGAATTGCAAATTGAAGTTCAATTATGAATTCAATAATTGCATAATTTTGTAACTGAAATACCCCCTCTCTCTATATATAATGAATAGGGTAATTATATGATTCTTAAACTTTTGTTTATCCTCTTGAAGAAGGTATCATCTATTTTGACATTTTTTTTCGGGTTTTTGTAATAGATGGAACGTTATTTTTCATAGATGGAACTATATTTTTCAATTTCCTTTTGTTTCTTTAACTGACTGGTTTTCTGTTGGTTTTTTTTGGCAGAGGATTTCTATAATCAATCAATTTTGCAAGGTATTATGTTCTATCTTTTTCTTTTCTTCACCATATTAGGTGCAAATTATTTTATGAAATAATCCAAACAAGATAACTTACTATAAACTTCTAAGTAATCTAAGTGTCCTTTTTTTTATTCAGTTTTAGTTGGGGGAGTAATTAGCAGATGTCAAACTGATTACACTAATATATAGCCTTGATACTGTGAAATACTGATTACACATTGACTAATCAAGGTGATAATGTTGTTTACGTTCGTTAGACTCTCTTCATTTTTCAGCAAAGTTCAGTAATTTATTTTCTACATTTTATTAATGATGATAAAGTTTGGTAGTAGTTTTTATTTATGATAACCTTGGTAGAGGCCATTGTCAATCACTCTAAATTGTTGGGTTCGATGGTCAAGTTATTCTACTCTTTGAGAGTGATTTGAAAGATCTTATTAGAATCCTGTTGACGTTATTTTAGTCTTCTTGGGCATTCTCTATCTCATTCAAAATTCTCTATGCTGGTGAATTGAACTACATTAGAAGTATAGGTGTCCATGAAAGCAAGTAGATGGATCAGTATAGAATTTATTAGCAGTTGTAGCTTTGGGTCAATAGCAGACAGGTCCACAAGATTTTTGATTTGATATGTTTAACTGGATTGAACTCAATTTCTTATTTGTTTGTTGTTGATGTTTAATGATTTGCTCACTACTGCTTTATTTGCTTATAAAAACTGAGTTCTGCTAATGGAAAAAGGTAATATTTGCTGAACTTATCTGATTAATGATGGAATTGATATATAACTTGAAGAGAACAATTTTGGTTTTATTGTTTTCTTTGTTTTTGAGCTGGTAAATTGTTTAATTTTCGTATTTTAATCTGCCTTGAGCGTCCTTCTGCTCCTGGTTCGCTTTCGACTTTTCTCTCGTCTTTGATTTGGTTGTTCGATGTTTTTGCTTTCGTTTTTATTGCTGATATGATTGTGATACGCTCAAGTTATACGATGTTTTTGTGGTATTTTAGGTACACTTTGCTAAGGGATTTATTCGTAATTGTTAATGTTTGCATATAAATCGACCTTAGAGGAAGTTCGGAATTTTATATATTAATTATTGTTAAAGTTGTAAGTTCCGAGCTCTTGGAAGCATGAATGGTTCCACAACATCGTCTCACCAACCAACCTCCGCCACAACCAAGCTCCACCAGCCGCATCGCAAGCATGCCCAGCATCGCAAGCCCAAGCACCGCATGCCTAGCAAGCTCGGCAGCATCGCCCAGCAGCAAGCCCAGTAGCTCGGCGGCAGACAAGGCCTTCGCACGCCGCCCGCCCGCCAGCGAGCCACGAGAGCCCGGCGGCATCGCGACTCGCGAGCCCTGCCCTCGCACCTCGCGAGCTACGTTGCGACTCGCGGCCACTTTGCCCCAGCCATTTTGTGCGGGAAGGCAGTGATCTCGTCGCGGCTCGTGATCAGTTTCGCGACTCGCGACGTTTTAGTCGGTTCAGCGACCACTTTTGTGCGTGGTTTAAAAGCCTCCCAAAAACCTATTTTTAGGGAGAGACGAAGAGGAGGACGAAGAGGAGAGCTGAAATGTAGGGGTTGGAGCAGCAAGTTTGAGGAGAGAGAGAGGATACTCCTCTCTTCATCTTTCCTTCTTCATGCTCCTCTTTCTATCTTTCCTTCTTCATTCCTCTTTGTTTTTCATTTCTTTGTTCTTCATTTCCTAGTTTTAGTTTTCATTTCTTAGTTTAGTTTTTAGGGATTTCAACTATGGATTTGGTTTTTGCTATCGGATTGTAGCTTGAACTGTTCTAGAAGAAATTAACATGAAGCTTCAACCGTTATTGTGAGATCTTTCCTCTCTATCTATTTTCCTTGATTATGGTTCAATTTCTATGCTTGTGATTTATGATTATTGCATAATTATGCTAGGAACGTTACTAGTTTGATTGTGTAATTAATCTAATGCTAGATTTAAGAATAGAATCGGATTGTTTTATTCTTTTATCAATTGGTAGCAAACTAGGGAGTAACTTAGATGCAGATCGTCTTGGTTATTTCTTAGGGAAATTGAATCAACTCTTGAATGTTTATCGCGTGTATGACATTAGCAGGTCTATTGGTTCTCTGTGTTTATTGCTGCTATTGGATTGAACTTAGACGCTGATCGGACTAGGTTATCCTTTAGTTAGGGTTTTATAGTCACACTGATCGTGCTATTCAACTAAGAATAAGGAGAATGCGAGATTAATTATCAACAATAGATAATTATGGAAATAATTAGAGTGGAGGTTCAAGGATCGATAATGAATTAAAGTGGATGTTAATCGGATTCAAGATCTTTCCATATTGAATTCTCATTTTGTTTATATGCTAGTTAGTTGTAGTTTAATCATAAATCTTTTGAAACCCCCCTTGTTATTAGGTTTCTCGGCCCTTAGCTTAATCTAGGTATTGAATTCCGCTAAGTATTAAACTCGTCCCTGTTTCCCTGTGGATACGACCCCTACTTCCATTATACTATCTTAGTGTAAAAGAGAGTAGGAGAAATTTTATCTTTGGTTGGGTGCGGTGCACACGACACTTCCGCACCCACCAAATTTTGGCGCCGTTGCCGAGGAAACGGTGTTACTTGTTTGTATATAGCGTGTGTTTTTGGATTGTATTGCTTGTGCTCTTTGTTTTTGGTTGACACTCATAGCACTGACGATGCATTGCAAGAGTTCTTCTCAATCGATTTTGCAGGTGCTTGAAGTGGAGATTGACATGGAACCACCATTGTCACACATGGAGCACAAGTCCAATGATTGAGCTTAAGGTACTAAGTCGAGCTAACGACTTTAAACAACCGCGCTTCTCGGGAGGCAACCCGAGACCCTTTTATTTTCTTTCTTTTCCTTTATTTCTCATCAAATTTCCACCACCACAATAAATTTTCTTTCACTCATTAACCACCCACTCAAAAGAACCACAACAAATCTTAATCCACTTTGAGCCCAAGTCCACAAAAGAAAACCCGTTGGGAAGAGTTCAACCGCTAGGAGTTGGCGTAATTGGAACGGTGAGATTGTTGTATCTTTTCGATCTCTTAAGCTAGGTGCAAATCTCATGAATTTAAAATTTTGAATTTGTCATTTGTTTGAGTGATTCGAGGGAGAGGGTTGTGAGTTGAGTTATGAGATTTGAGTTGGTGTTGTTAAGAAATTTGAGTTTGACGGATTGTTTGTCATGAGTTTTGAGCTTTCGATCTTCGATTTACCCGATTTTCGTTCCCCCCCCCATTTTCAGTTTACTTTTTCTTCTAATTGTCGTCACATTGAGGACAATGTGTAGTTTAAGTAGGGGGGAGGGTATTCTCATTCTCATGTATCTATGTTGTATTTATTACTGTCAATTTGAAAAAATGAAAAAAAAAATGAAAAAAAAAATATTAAAAAAAAATGATGATGAAGTGAATCCCGCTGAGTTGAAAACCCGCAAGGGCGGGCGACTCGGGCAAAATTGGGGGCTCGGATAGGTCGAAAACCCGGAAGGGGGGCCTATGCAAAAAAGGGCTAGTTGAGCGGGTGAGTTTTGTGAGCCGGAAAAAGAAGAGAGATGAAAAAAAAAGTGAGAAGCTAGGATGAAAACCCGAAAGGGCTCCTAGGCAAAATGAAAGATTAAGAGAGAATTATGTTTTTGGAAAACTCATTTGCCGGAGATGGTGTCATAAGGTGGAAAGCGTTTTCGGGTAAGGTTGGTGAATTCATCCTTGATTTTGTGAAGATTTATTTTGGCTTTCACATTCTTTTGGTTGATTGTTTGTTTTTGGGAGTAAGCATGGAATTTATCCCTTTTTGTCTTTGTTCCATGGCTTGCTTATCTAGGTTGGTCGTAGTAGTAGTAGTAGTTTATCTTTTGAGGTTTTAGGCGAGCTGTCATTTTGATTGTGGCGTTGGAGTGAGTTCAACTCCTTCGAGATCCTTCAGGATTTGAGCTCACATTTTGGTTGTCGTTTGGTGATTATTGTTGTCGCGTCTGTATTTCTGATAGTAGCTTGAAGCTAAGTGTGGGGGAATCATCATCCCTTACATTAAGGTTTTGAGCGGATGTTGTTAAGATGTGATGATGATGATGTAGTTGATGGGGAGTGTAGGTTGGTGTCGATAGCTTGGGCGATGATTTAATTGGTATTCTCATTTTTGAGTTTACTCGAGGTCGAGTAAAGTTCAGATTGTTTTGTTGATTTTAATTTTAAGTTAATATGGTTTACTGGATTGATCTGAATTTATTATTTATTTGTTTATAATGTTTGATGATTTTTTTTACTGCTGCTTTATTTTGTTATAATAACTTATTCTTTGTGATAAAACTGATTTATCCTAATAGAAATGGTAACCTTTGCTGATCTAATCTGATTAATGATGGAATTGGTTTTGTAATTTCCTTTGTTTTTGAGCTGATAAATTGTTTACTTTTCATGTTTTAAAGGCTTTTTGAGTTTCGATCTGATATAAGTGATCATTGAAGTAATTTTACATGTTCAAAATTGATATCTGACAACTTTATGTCTATTAGATGGTGAAGGGTGTTAATTTGTGAGAGGGGTCCATTATAATCCTTTATGTTCTCGGAGTTTGGTTGATGAATGTGATTGAAAGGATTTATTTTTGTGGAAGAGAAGGTTTAGGTTATGAATATGAATATGTTGCAAACTTTTGAGTTATGCAATTGTTTTTTAAACGTGTGTAAGATTATCGGGATTACAACTAGAAGAGTGTAGTGTTTCAGCTCGTAATTTACGCTTTACTTGACATGCTTGCACCTATTATTTTTCCCTGCTGAATTGCCAAAATTACTCGCACAGAATACTGTGTGCATCATTAAACTGATGCTCCCTAGGTTTCTATTTGCAATACAGATGGAACTAATGATAGTGCAAGACTGCAAGTAAATTAGGATTTTTTATTAAAAAAAAAAGGGATTAAGTGGTTATTAATTACAAATATGATTGTTTTCTTAATACGCGAGTTTCAATGAATTTAAACAATGCAACCTTTGATTTGAGACCCTCTTCCTTTGGTAGACTCCTTCCAGTAGTTGTCTCATCTTTGTGACAATTCCTCTAAAGTATTGTTAGCTCTATGTGCTTTTTGTTGAGTCCTATGCTAGGCTTCTCATGACTTCTTAATGAGACCTTCTTCCTTTGGGGGACTCAGTCCAATAGATGTCTATATCATTAGCCTTCCAGTAGAGTACAGAAGGGGTTACTTGTGGTGACATTTCTGTGTGGTGATTTATTGGAGAATAAAATTGTCAACATAATTTAGGTTGAGAATTTTATTTAGAAGTGAAAGAGTAATGGTGGTTGGGTATGTGAGTGTTTGAAGATTGAATGGGAATAATTCATGCTGCTAAAGTGCTTGGATTCTAGAATTTCGTGGTCATTTGTTTGTAGGAAGGAGAACATAATTTAGCTTGAGAATTTTATTTAGAAGTGAAAGAATAATGGTGGTTGGGTATGTGAGTGTTTGAAGATTGAATGGGAATAATTCATGCTGCTAAAGTGCTTGGGATTTTTAGAATTCAGTGGTCATTTGTTTGCAGGAAGGAGAGGAATACTGGGATATAGATCCCCAAGAGGGTTGGAAGTTATAGCATATTCTTCGGTTTCTCAATGCCATTAGACATAATCTCTATTAAGTGTTTGATCAAGTCTATAGACATTAGGATGTAGTATCTACTGTTAGTAGTGCTATATAAAATGTATTACTTTCAGCTACTTTTGGAAAATATACGTCTTTATAAAGTATGCCTATAGTAATATGGAACTACTGGTGTACCTGATATTCATTTCTCCCCAATTTTCACAATGGAACTTAATGTATAAGTGTTGCTTGGACGATATATTGTTTTCACAGGAATTGTGTCATTGTTCCAAATCAATATCGACTCCATATAACACAAAGAAACTAAGGTCTACAAGAGTGATATAGTTGATTGGATGTATCCCAAAGCTTTGTACAAGTTGGTTTCCCTTCAATCAATAGAAGTCTGCAATTACAATGACACCAAACTTTTAGGTACATTGTGCATAAAATTTTGTAACAAATCAATTAGACATACTGTTTCCCCTCTAACGTGTTGATTCTTAAAATATATATTGTAGATATTTTGGGGATTGTCGTACATGCTGGTAAAGCGTTTCTTTGTAACGATGACGCAACCCGTATGTAAGAGGTTGTTGTTCTAGATAGAAGGTGTTCACACTTATATTTATTACTCTTTTTTATTAGTTTCATATTGAGTACTGATTATCGATATATTCAAATTTATTATTTTTGATACTATAGTGATTTATTTTCAACTTGAAATAATGTATTTTTCCATCTTCCAATGTTGATGCAGCTGCGTTGCTGTTAGATTGATTCTTATGAACCAATTTGTTAGTGAATATGAAAACGAGGTTCAACAAAGTGCTGGGTAGTACAACACACTCTTGGCTTGTGGGGTGTATGTTAGGAAAATGAATGGTGCGATTTTTACACAAATTAAAATAATTTTCTTAATAGTGATAATAATGGTTTTCTTAAAAGTAATAATATTAATTATGTTTTGAAATATTTATAGCTGAGGTTTTAATTTAAATTTCATGTTCAATTTCAGCTTATTTTCTAATCACAGGAAGATACACAAGGTTATTTATCAATCCAGATAATGTAGATGCATCAACTCTATTGGATTGGTAATGAAGAAACGCAGATTTATTAAATTTTATCTATATATATATAGGTATATATATATATATATATGTATATATATGTATATATATATATATGTATATATATATATATATATGTATATATATATATATATATATATATATATATATATATATATATATATATATATATATATATATATATATATATATATATATATATATATATATGTATATATATGTATATATATGTATATATATATATATGTTTATAATCATTGTCCTGTGGTTAATAATTAGGTTTGTCTGTGATAATTTTGCCAAGAGGAAGATGAAGTGGTTTAATAATTGTGGACTATCAATAAATCGGGCATTGTCGACTTCAAATGCAATCCGGACTACTATAGCGAGCTACAAACGAAAAAGAAAAGTATGTGATACACAATTATTTACGTCGAAATCATTTTCTAGGAAAATTTTACTTTTTCTATCCAAATTATTACTATTTTTATTAATACGCAGGGAAAGCACTACAGAATGGTTGGGAGATTAATTGATATCGATGTTGATAGTTTTACATGGTATGATGCTTGCACATTTTGTGGACTTGATATACAACATGTTAGTGAGCATATCATTTGTAGTAATTGTAACAAAGAAAAGCCTCCAACAACTATTAGGTACTCTTTTTTTATACTATTTGAATATAAATTTTATAATTGTGTTAAAGTTATAATTACTTTTTATTAACCTGTTTACTAACTTTATATATTTGTTTTCTATATTTCCACGATAAAAAAGTATTTCTGGATATATGACTATACTCGACTCTACCAGTACAATGCGTGTCAAGCTCTTTACAAAACAGATTGAGTTTATACTCCATTCAACTAAAGCAAAATTGAAGCATATGTTTGATGCGGTACTATATAATTTTATGAACTTTACTCTTATTGATAACATGACTAAATTGAAATATAATGTACATTGTAATTTTTCAAATTAATTATGTTATTTTGATTTATTTATTGCAGGTGCATGATAGAGTTGCTACGATCTGAGCTTCTTACACGTGTGCGCAATGCATATATTTTCGTATTTCATCCTCTTCATCTATCGGCTTATATAGTAGACTATGTAACTTATCTCGACTGGGCAGAAGAATGTGCATATTTATTTAAGTAATTACTATTTCATCTTTCATTAGATTTTCTTTGTTGAACATATTAATAATTTTTATATATTTTAATTTTTTGTCTTCTCTTTTTGTAGAATGAGGAGCACATTGAATGTCCGGCAGCAATAAAGCATAATGAATCGCATCACCTTTTTAAGAATAAAAGACTCCGGCGTTTTACCTTAGTTTTAATCTCTTTAGTTTATAAACACCATGAACCTCTTACCTTAGTACTATATTGTGCTTGGAATTCCTTTTTAAATGCATAATTTGTTGTTGGAAAAAGTTTTTTAATGATCAATAATACAAGAAATTACATTTAAATGATAAAAAGGAAATATCACGATTTCCATAAACAATAAACACCAGAGTTAAGTCATGTACAAATGTTAACAGTAACAGCCGGGGCATAGCCCGGGCCACACACTAGTTACCTCTTAAAAAGATATCTCTTTTTTAAACATATACTACCTTCTAACTTATAATATTTTGTTGAAGTAATACTACCTATGAATTTTAATTTCCAAATTGATTATATTTGACTTCCAAATAATAATCTTATGGCTCTAGATTACCCAGGAAAGGTAGTAGTCATCACTCGCTTGCCTTTAATTGTCAAATGATGACAAAATAAAGGTCAAATTAAAAAAAATAAGATTAAAAATAGTGTTACTCTAACGAACATGTCTTTATTTAGTACACAAATTAGACAAACTCAAGCCTCCATTATGCTAACAAGTCCATTCTATTTTACGCTAACCCAACACTATTCCTAGGCACCTCGCACCAACCTAATCGTCCCTTCTCTTTTCATTCCTTTGTTTGCCTTTGGATCTCGAACTACAACAGACAATTTTGAAAAACTAACTCGACAGTCTTACCGAATAGATTAAAAAGTCACTAAATGAATGAAACTAATCACTAAATAGATTTTAAAAGGAGAGAACTAAATGGATTATACTGGTCACTAAATAGATTAAACTAGTCACTATATTCAGAAAGGTAGTCCGTTCTCTTCTTAATATTGGGCGTAGGCCATTGCTTAATTTTAAATTAAATGTAGGCGGTCTCTTACAAGACCAACTGTATTTAGTATTTTAAAGAAGTGGTACTACATGGATATTCCATAAAACTATTTCATACAATGTAATACCTTTTTTATATATATTTTTCCATCCCAATTACTTTTGGAGAGTTACTAAGGAGCGAATGTAAATGATGGATCACACGAGTCACCTGAGTGGCCTAGTTATTGTGAGGAAGAGAATGAATGTAAGAAGAACAAAAATATATACGTCGTAAAAAAGAAAATGAAAGTACATTTTACCTCTAGGTTCTCTCTCTCTGTCTACCCCCCAAAAAAAACCTAGCACACCCTAAAACACACCCGCCGCCCCGCAGGCTCGCTGGTGGTTGCAGGATCGCTGGTGAGCCTGCATTTGGTTCTTTTCTTCGTTCTTCGTCTTCTCATGTCAGTGTCATCCCCTTCCCCGGTGTTCGTCGGTTTCCCTTCCTCTCCCCCGTAGTCGCGTTGGCTTCCCTTCCCCTCCCCCTTAGTCGCGTCGGTTTCCCTTCCCCTTTCCCGGTGTTCGTCGGTTTCCCTTACTCCCCCGTAGTAGCGTCGGTCTCCCCTTCCCCCTCCCCATCCCCCTCCCCATCCCCGGTGTAGCGTAGCTTCCCCCCTCCCCCGTTAATTTTAGATATTAGTGGTCGGTTCCCTTCCCCTTCCCTCTTTTCCTTATTTGTGGTCCTACCTTCGTAGTCTCAATTCCTTTTTACTACCCCTCATGAAGAGTTAGGGACAAAACCCCAACAAGTCCGGTGCAGTATCACAAACTCCACCGGTTCGGCAACAGTGGCATGGAGTTGTTAGTTCTTGGGACGATGTATGGGTCAATTTGTTACGGTTTTGCCTTGGTTTATGTGTCACGAAAGAATGTGACTTCAGTGGTAGTTTCATCTTTAGAATCCCAGGAATATTCCTCATTTCAATGGCATTGGGATTTACTGTCTTGTGAACTAGTAGTTCCACAAGAATATATTTGACAATCCATTTTTGAAGATCGTTTTGGTTCAATCTCACGACAATATCCATCACATGTCAGCAGGTATTCAATTGCAAGACACAAGGGGAATCTCCGCCAACAATCGGCCCATGGAAGTTCCTTATGTGAAATCCGTCATATCCTCTGCATAGCGCATCAGACTCGTAAGGTAGCACGATGGTTTGTAATGTTTAGCATTAGGATGTACTTTTGTTTTTAATTAATGTAAATTTTCTCGATGTTAAAAATATTCTAAAATGAGAAGAGCAATAAAGAAGTTAGGTTGTACTAAGACTTAGTGTAACAAATCAGTTTGTTAGCGTTCAAATCAGATGACTTCAGATCCAAGTTAATTTGAAGTTGTTTTTTTTTAAAGATTTGGGTTGCACAATACTTGTTTAGCAACACACGGTGTTCCAATTCGGGTTAATCCATCAGCTTATGTGATTCTAACATGCTCTTTTTACTTCTTTTATTTATCTAACGTGATATATACAACCCTCTATCTAGTCTAGCATACAATACTCAGGGTAGAGGTTGAAAACAACACGAGAAATCTAATCAAGGTAGGACAAGAGGACAAAGGACAATGCATTGGAAACTTGATAGAACACAGGCCTGAGCGTTGAGATTCAGATATTTGGTTGTAAGTGTAGATAGATCAATAGATTCGTGGATCTTGGATTTGGGGCTTATTTTTTAGGAAAAATTGATAGGAATAGTCCCAATTATGGCTGTCCTGCCATAATAAGTCCCAACTATTGAATATCTCACAGCAGACCAAACTTTATGTCATATTTTACAAGCGTGGTCCCATATGACTAGTGACCTACTAAGCTTGTAATAAAGTATTTTTCCATTGTTTTTTCCTTTTTAATGTTTAAGCAACAATAGTTCATCATCTTCACATTCACTGGTTTAGATCTCCACCGGAGTTTTCTTTTGTTCAACTTCAACACATTGGACGCCACCGTGGGTCTCGGTGCCAGAGCTATTACTGTTGATTGTCATTGGCCCACTTGTTGATAGTGCCAGAGCTCTTTGTCGCGCAGATGAGAAGTCAGTTTACCATGTACATCTGCTCAAGCATGTAGAGTTTTTTTCGTCTTGCTGGATGGCATAGCTGAATGCTGCTCCAAATCCAAGCCACACTGGGAGATGAAATCTTGTCTGAGTCCACGCAAATATCCATGGCATGGCTCGGAGTGATTCGATACCCCCATGTGCCTTTCTTTTTGAAGGACGACTTCCTGTTTTCTAAACAGTTCAAGAGAATCAAGACGTTGTGCTTGTGTAATATGGTCATGAATCTCTGTTGCTTTGAGGCCCGCTAATCTAAACAAGATCTTCAACCTATGAGCAGCCAGCTTTGTTCCACTAAAAATGATAGTGCTCTCATTCTCTCTCCTAAAATTCTAATGTGGTCCTTGGTTTTCTATTGAGTTCTTATTTTTTTTTGAATTTTTTCTCGTCTTAGCTTCAATTATAACCCCAATTGCCTTTTTTTTCCCAGCTTTGTTATTGTTCCTAAGAATCAAAGCATATTACTAAAGAACCTAGAGAGGTAGGAGCTAAATTTTGGCTTAGTTGAACAAAACGTAGATCAAATTTGAGAGAAACAAGAGTTGATGTTTAGCTAATTTTATTTGAGTTAAAGGGGAAAGGGGATTCGTGAGGGTAATCAATATTGTGTCAATCACGATTCAGGGATGAGGTTTTGGCAATTGAGTCTAATTTTGTACTGCATTCACGGGCTTCGGTGGATCTAGATAGGATCTAGATAAGAGTGTTCAAGAATTTAGAGTATTGGGAGTGGCAGATGTAGACAATATTGGGTAGAATAGTAAAAGATGGTTGAGACTTGAGAGTGCAAATCATGTGAACTGCACATGACCTAATTTACTTGTTGTAGCAGGTTATTTACCTACAAGGACCACTATTGTAAAATATGACATGAAGTTTAGCCTGTTGTGAGATATTCAACAGTTTGGACTTATTATGGCAGAATGGCCATAGTTGGGACCGAACCTATCAATTTTTCCTATTTTTATTAATCTTCATCATGCATGCACGTAAGTTGTTGTAGAAGTTTGAGCCACATCAGGTATATTTTCTTGATAATTGTAAACACAAAATCGTGTCTCCCCATGTAGTACCCAATGATGAAACATACCATCATTCTAATTGGTCCGGTCTAAAGAAAGAGCAATCGAACGAGCTAAGCCCAAAAACATTTCGAAAATAAAAAGTCTATCCAAGCCCAATTAATTATTTATGATAATTAATTGTATTTTTTAATATTTTATTATTAATTATTCTTGATAATTAAATTTTAAAGGACATTTAGAAAATCAAAATTTTATTTCTAAAGATAGCTGATTTCGGATTCAAAGAATAGATTTTACCATGGGATAAAAAAGAATCTTAAGACAATCAAAAACCGGCTAGAAAGCCAGTGCGCGCGACGCACAGGCTGTGCGCTTGGCGCACAATTTTTCCTTATCTTTTTACGATTTTTTCGGTTTACTTTGCTTATAAATAGCTCGTTTCTTCGAAGGACTTTTCACAATGCTTTAACACTTCGACATCCCTAATAAAAACTCACACTCAAGCTCAATTTTCAAACACTCAAACTCACATCCAAAGACATTCAAACACATTTATATTATCGAATTTCCTATCTCAAGCTTCAAGATTGCTCAACCTGCATAACGTAATACAAGACCCAGGCGAAAAAAAGGTATAATTCCTGAGGGTCATTTCCCATTTAATTCATTTTTTTATACTAACAATTTACTTGTCATAATGTAGATCTTGAAGGAATTAACACTCTCTTGTACATTCATCCCTAAATTTCTCTTTTTTATATTTATTATATTCATATGCATGCTTATATGATTAAATGCTTTCATCACCTCACATGCTTATTATTCCTAATTAAGACCTAAAGAACTGTTCTAATGCCTAATAAGATAATTGGACAATTGGATTAGGTTCCCAGTAATTTGATTGCATAATAACATATCACCAAAAATTAGTCTTTAGCGTGTTTAGTGAACCAACATAGATTAATTTTTACATTGCATTAAAATATTATGTGGTTATTTATTTGCATAAAATTTGATATGAAATGATATTAAGTAGAGGCCATCAATGGCGAATTTGATTCCTGATATTATTCGCACCCTCACCCCGGAACTCAATATTTGGTTTAATGACCATCTATGGGGTAATGATAGGAAAATTTTCATTGGATAAGTCCCTAAGTTGTCCCTACGATTTTCCAATATCCAATTAGGTTTATGAGTCTTTCTTTAAAGACTTTGTTGGTGACTTCATTATTTCAAAACGAATTTGAATAAACCTTACAATGAGGTAGTTAAATACGCGCTCATCAGCTTAGGCAATAAAAACATGCCTACAATTTCGTGACTTCACTAGGGAGTATTTACAACTAAGTTTTAATGAGTAGGTGAAACTTGAAAAATACGATTCATTCTCTTTTTATGCTTTTGAATAACATATAGTTTTGCATGTGCATGGCTATTTATCTAAGCCACTATAGGGACAATCGTCCCTGCCTCATTAGTGCATGTTCTATGCGTGAGACCACCCTCGGGGGGTTTGTGCTTTGTCCTTCCAAAAAGCTTCCTGAGTGATTGATGATTAGCTTATATACTTGGTTTTTGATTAGTTTTAAATAGTTTTCATGATAGCTAGTTTAGGCTAGTTTAGGCTACATTTCTTCCTTTTCCTTCTTTTTGTGCATTTGTCCTCCTGTGTGCTCTTTCTTTGGGTGTTTGTTTGTATTTCAGGATTTGGGAGCATGCTTGGAGGACCTATGCACAAACCCGAGGCAATACATTGAAGAAACGGGGCATCGAAGGCTCGAAAGAGGAGAAAACAGAGGGCCCGGGTCAGTCCAGGCTAAAACAAAAGAACATTCTTATGGCTCGACCCGCCCGGGTTCACAGACCCGCCCGGGTCAGCTATTTTGAGAAGCCCACTTTTGTTCTTGATCAGTGGACCCGCCCGGGTCAAGCCACCCGAGCACTCGGGCCGGGTCACCCGCCCGGGTCAAGGTATTTTTCCGGAGCGCTTTCTCTACTTTGATGCTTTTGTACGGGGGCTTTTATATAATGATATCTTCAATCTCGTCATTCGAGAGACATCTCTGATAAATGCCATCCATCCCCCTCTTGAACAAGTATGGATCCTCCAATACATAGTGCTTAGCCTCATGCAAAAATCTTCTCTTTTGTTGGTAGCTAAGGTCTTCCGGTGTGAGTCCACTAGCATGAAAATTGGCAAAGTCGGTGAAACATGGAGCATATATGGACTTCACGGCATATAGAAAGTCATCTTGGAGCAAGTCATTGATAGGGGGATTCAAGTCTTGTGATTTATCCATGGGGAGGTGAGAAAGGTGGTCGGCAACCGAATTTTCGGCGCCCTTCTTATCTTTTACTTCAATATCAAACTCTAGGAGGAGGAGGATCCACCTAATCAACCTCGGCTTAGCATCCTTGTTGGTCATGAGATACTTGATAGCCACATGATCCGTATAGACAACCACCTTGGAGTACACAAGATATGATCGGAACTTGTCAAAAGCAAAGACAATAGCTAGCAACTCCTTCTCCGTGGTGGCATAGTTCCTTTGAGTCGAATCAAGAGTCTTGCTTGCATAGTGGATCACGTGTAGCTTTCCTTCTTTTCTTTGCCCTAAAATGGCTCCCACGGCGCTATCACTAGTATCACACATTAGTTTAAAAGGCAAGCTAATCCGGAGCTTAAACTATTTTGGGGGGAATTAGGGCCTTCTTTAAAGTCTTTAAAGCATGCATGCAATCTTGTCAAAATTAAAATCAGTGTATTTTTGAAATAAAATAGATAGGGGCTTTGAGATTTTTGATAAATCTTGGATAAAGCGGCGATAAAATCCTGCATGTCCAAGAAATATCTTACTCCCTTCACCGAAGTTGGGAGAGTTTATTTCTCAATAACCTCAATTTTGGCCCTATCGACCTCAATCCCTTTTTGAGAGATCCTATGACCAAGGACTATGCCATCTTCAACCATAAAATGACATTTCTCCCAATTAAGAATGAGATTCATCCTTTGACATCTCTCCAAAACTTTTTGGAGGTTGGAGAGACAAATGTCAAATGAGGAACCTACCACGGAGAAATCATCCATGAAGACTTCTATGGATGATTCAAGCATATCTAAAAAAATGGCGGTAATGCACCTTTGGAAGGTGGAAGGAGCATTGCACAATCCAAATGGCATCCTTCGATAAGCGAAGGTGCCAATTGGACATGTGAATGTTGTCTTCTCTTGGTCATCGGGGGTGAATAAGTATTTGAAAGAACCCCGAATAAACATCCAAGAAACAAAAATGGGTATGACCCGCCAATCTTTCAAGCATTTGGTCAATAAAAGGGAGGGAAAAATGGTATTTTCGGGTGGCCTTGTTTAGCTTACGAAAATCATACACATTCGCCACCCGGTGACCGATCTTGTAGAGATGAGTTCACCTTTTTTATTTTCAATGACGGTCATTCCACCCTTTTTTAGAACAACTTAGACGGGACTAACCCACCTACTATCCGAGATAGGGTAGATTATCCCTCTCTCAAGGAGTTTTAAAACTTCCTTTTTAACCATCTCTTTCATGTTAAGATTTAGCTTTCTTTGAGGCTCAATAGAGGAGGCTTGACCATTATTCAAATGAATTTGATGCATACACAAAGTGGAACTTAAACCCTTGAGATCATCAATTGTATATCCAATGGTACTTCGATGTTGTTTTAGAACATAAAGAAGTTTACCAAGAGAACGACCATTGAGTGTAAAATTGACAATCACGGGGTAAGTCTCATTGTCTCCAAGAAAAGCATATTTCAAAGGAGGGAGGGGTTTTAACTCACATGTAGGAGGAGGCATTGTCCATTCCTTTTTTTTCTAAAGAAGATTCCAAAACCTCAAACTTTGCATGAGTAGGTTGGTAGATGGGTGCTTTGTCCATGGCTTGCATGAGGTGTCAAGCTTCACCGTCTTTTTCTTGCTCTTCCCCTAGGAGCGCATCTTCAAGAGGATCCCTTGCTTCAATCAAGGCCCTTAGGCTTAACACTTCTTGCTCAAGGGTATCGATCCAATGCACTTCTTCCATAATAGTGGCTTTCATGCTCTTGTTGAAGGCAAATTTCATTTTCTCATCTCCCACTCTCAAGGTCATGACATCTCTCTTCATATCCACAAGTACTCCGACCGTTTTTAAGAAAGATCTTCCCTAGATAAGAGGTACTTGAGAGTCTTCTTCCATATCCATCACAACAAAGTCACAAAGAATGAAAACTCTCCCAACTTGCACCGGCACATCTTCCAATTCTCCAATGGGGACCTTAACCGAGCGATCCACTAATTGTATCACTCTTCTAGTGGGTTTAAGTTCAAAGTTGGGCTTCCTTACAATGGATAATGGCATTAGGCTAACACTCACCCCTAGGTCGGAAATGCTCTCTTTGGCTCCAAATCTCCAATTCTCAAGCGTATAGAGAAAGAACCTGGATCTTCAAGCTTTTTGGGAAGCTTGTTTAGGAGGATCGCACTAACTTCAGCGTGAGAGCAATTGTAGAACTTTCCTCAAGCTTAGACTTGTTGGAGAGATCTTTGAGAAATTTGGCATAGGTAGGCATTTGGGACATAGCTTGGAGAAATGGAATATGAACTTGTAAACCTTTTATTACCTCAAGAAACTTGACAAATTTGTCAGTGAATTGCTTCTTTGCTAACCTTTGAGGATATGAAACCGGGGGAGTGTAGTTATTCATTGGTGTAGGATCTTTGCTAGATTTTTCAGGCTCAATCACTATTGGAGTCCCATCCTCTTGTATGTCTTCCACAATGACTACTTCAACCTCTTTACCCATTCCATTATCAACCTTCTCAGTATCCGTGGAAGGACTAGCATCATCAACTTCGGGCATCTTAGGACCCTCATAGTGAACCCCATATCTCAAAGCGATGGCTTTAGCTTGCTCTCGAATGATTGGTTAGATAAGAAGTTGGGTAGAGGAATTTGAGGAGTGGTTGCTTACTTGTTGAGCTACTTGAGCAAGTTGTGTCTCAATCATCTTGTTGTGAGCATTTAATTGTTGCAGGTAAGTGTTTATCTCTTCAAATTTCCTATCATTGTCGTATTTGTTTGTTGGGCTAGGAGGAGTTGGAAAGTGGATTCTAGAGAAGATTGTTTGGGTTGAGTTAATTCAAAGGGAGCTCTAGGAGGTGGTTGTGTGAATCTTTGTTATGGGTTTTGGAATTCGGGTGATCTATTTGAGGCTTGGTAAGGTTGAGATGGTTGAAAGTTCTTCCATCCACCACTTGCATTGTTGTTCCACCATCCTTGATTGTTGAAGTTTGGATTTCCCTCACCTCTAGAGTTCACCCATGCTACATGGTCCAAAACCCACCATAATAAGAACTAGCATAGTCCGATCCACCACAAATTTCACAAGAGAAGGCTTGAGAGGTGCCTTGGCTAGGAGATGTCAAGCTTACATTTTCCAACTTCTTTGCAAGGGAGTCAAGTTTGGCATTAATGTGGTCAATGGCATCAAGATCGTACTTGCCCTTGCTTGTAATTATTTGTGTTTCTAGTAGAGTTCCCCCAAGAGTAGTGTCTTACTACCTCTTCAATTGTAGGCTCAATTAATGTTGTCAACCGGAAGCTTTGTTAGTTGGCATCCCGCACCGAATCAACGCTTGCGAGGGTCATAGGAAGATAGGAAGAAAACCATTATAGAAATTTTGCATGAGCATCCATTGACTATAACCATGGTGAGGGCAAGATTTTCGAAGGTCCTTGAACCTATCCCATGCTTCATATAGTGTTTCATACTCCTCTTGAGTGAACTTAGCTATCTTCCTTCTAGCTTTGGAGGTCTTCTCTTGAAAATAGAATTCATCCACAAAAGCCGCGGTTACTCGTGCCCAAGTAGTCAAAGAATTTTCCGGAATAGATTGCAACCATTTCTTAGCCTTGCTCACAAGAGAGAAGTGAAAGAGATTGAGTGTCACAAACTCTTGAGTTACATTATTTTACTTCACCGTGGCGCATAGCTCCGAGAAATTAGCCAAGTGCTCAAGAGGACACTCATGTGCATTACCCCCATAAGGTTCTTGCTTAATCATGCGAATAAAGTGTGGAGAGAACTCAAAGTTCGCGGTTGTGGTAGGACAACGAATTCCACTCTTAGACTCAAAAGCGTCGGGAAGTATAAAATCTCTCAATGCTCTAGGAGGTTGTTCATCACCCATTGTGCTAGAAGTAGAAGAAGTAGATGACTCATATTCAAATGGTGGTTCTTCCACCGATTGCTCAACACTTGAAGGTTGTTCCGTTGGTTCTCTAAAAATCATCCTCAATTATCTCAAGGTGTTCTCAAGATTATGATCAATAGGGATTGTAGGATCACCCCTTAACCTTCTTGACATGCACACAACACAACCAAGGAGAGGATTAGCAAATAACAAGGCATAAATTCCAGAAGTAGTTAACAACCAACAGTTAAACAAAAAGAAAAAGTGATTTAGTCACAAAGCTAATAAATCAAATCTGTCAACCGTTACTTCCCCAGCAACGGCTCCAAAATTTGACGCACTCATTGTAAACACGTCAAAGATACCTAAACTACTAATATAAGGCAAGCAAAGGGTCGAATCCACAAGGACTAAGGGAAGCACCAATAAGTATTGAATTATGATAAGCTAAGCCATGTTTATGTTTTTGAAGGTTTATAGATGAAAATACAATAAGAAAAATGACCTTGGTAAATGGTATCCACCAATCAACTCATTCACAAACCAAGCAATCACAACGGGAAGTCCACAATGGGGATCAATTGAGGGGAGTTGTTCGTCCATTGGTAGTCTAATCACTATCTCGAGCTAGTTAGATTGGCTAGTCTCCTACTGAAGACCTATTTTCATGGCTAAGGCATTTAACAAAGCATATCCATAAACATGATGAACATAAACAAGCACACAAAGTCCCCTAGGCAATGTAGTCCCTATTCTCATGGTCCTTCAAGCCTATAATCGATTTGAGGCAACCCCTTAACTTCATCTCTCAATCCTTAAGGGTACCTAAATTATGCTCATATGATGGCCAATCAGACAAACAATCATGAAAATGCCAAATCAATTAACCAAAATTATCCTAAGTCAAAATCCAAATGTTGGATTTAGAGGTTCATGAGCTCATCAATAGCTTCAAACCCTTCCCAAATAAATAGCTACTCACAAATCATAATAAATTATTAGATAAAAACATTAACAACTATAGAATATGATAATAAATATTAATCTAACACTAATTAAACTAAGCAACACAAAACACAAATAATTAAACTAATCATGAACAAGTTAATTTAATGAAAAGAATTAAAATAAGTAATAAAAGTGGAGAGAGAATAAGATATGCTCATGGATTCATTGTTGAAGGTTTAATGCAAGCTATCACCCTTGAATCTCAAAAACTTCAATTTCTCTTTGAGTTTTCTCACTTTCTTTCTCCTAGGGTTCTAAGAATTCGAAATGCTCAACCAAAATAAATCTCACTTAATTAGAATGTAGATTAGCTTAACCTAAAATAACTAAAACTTGTCTTATATAGTGCTAAAATAAGATAAGCATAATTACAAATAAAACCCCATACAAAAAGAGGAATAAAAGAGTTCGTTTTCGAAAAAATAGGGCTACCGGGGTAGGTGACCCGACCCGTGCACTCGGGTTGGCTTCGACCTGGTGTGGTACCCGATTTTTTACTGTCTTAATTAACAGTCTGAATCCCACAAAACTCTCATTGGACTATGAGTTTTAGAAAACTTTAAAGTCGTCACCCTATTAATATCTGAATAGGGACATATTTATTTAATAAATCGTTTCAAAATCAATTTCAAGAAATATCATTTAAAACGATGATAACTTCATATGGATAAGGCTTTTTTTTTTTCTAAATTGGTCTTTCATACCATGAGATAGGGTTTGGGGTTTAGGTTAAGAGGTGCGAACATCTAGAACTCGTCTCCTCTTCTGTTCTACAGAACAGGCTCTTATTAAATGCGTTATTTTCCATTTTAAAGTAATCATGACTATTCAAAAGAAACAAAATCACATAATTTACACATATACACATCAATCATTTTTTAAGAGGGCCAATATATCATTTGTACATGGTAGGTTTGAGCACTGAAGTTGCACTACGTACCAATCATTGTGGGATTGGAATCCACTCATGGATCAAAACCATCGTAGTTCGATCTTATGTCTCACCCTAAATGGCCAATTCCAGTGGGGAAGAAAATGAAATAGATTATCAATAGCTCACCTTTAGAATTAAATAAATCTATTGGAAAATGAGGTAATCACTCCAATTAGTGATTGAAATGAGATCAAGATAATCACCTTAATTATTGATTAAATATGAAGGTCAAAATAATCACCTTAATTAGCGATTAAAATGAAGGAAGAAAGTAATAACCCTAATTAGTGATTATTTAAGGTTTAAGATAATCACCCTAATTAGTGATTAAATGAAAAGTTTGAGTTAATCAGCCTAATTAGCGATTAACTAAGGTTTAAGATAATCACCGCAATGAGTGATCAAATTGAGAATTGAAATAATCACATTAATTAGCGATTGAATTTTGTATTTTTCAAGAGTTTTTTTTTATGTTGTATCAAAAATTCACAAGCTTTTAGTGACAACTCGAATTATGGTAAATTTTATACTAAAACCGGCCAAAACAGGACCTTTATCCTATGTACGTGTTCTTTAAAATGCAACTTACTAAACTTAGTTTGAAGTGAATTTTGGTATGAGAATTCTAGACTGGAAATTTTCACTTGAATTGGACATTTTTAAGACCCTTTTTTATTTGTTTCCTTAACTGAAGAGAAAATCAGCGTTATGGAATTTAGTGATTTGCATGAACGTTTTTGTAAATGAGATAAAATTATATAAAATTAATATGAACGTGATTTTTATGTTTTTGTAAAGCTACTGATGTCTACTTTAAAGTTGATGCTTTTGGTTTTATCTAAATGAGTTTATTTTGAACTTTATTGAAAGAACAAGCTTATGGGGTACTGGACAAAATCAGTTTTCACAACAATTTTATATGATTTTTAATTAGCTGTACATAACTCGTTTTTTAGAAATTCCAAAGCCCAGTTGCTGGAAACGTCTTGAACTTCATAGGAAAAATATTATATCCTAGAAACTATTCACGTAATACAGACGAAAAATGAGATGAAGTACGAAATTAAAATTGACCATAATTACAGCATCACATTTTCTTTTTATGGAGATGTTTATGCACAACTCTACTTGAATTTTTTTATGAAAACATGTTTTTGGTGAGGAACAACAACTTGATTAAGAAAAATCACATAAACACATAAGAGTCTCCCCATTAGAGTTGACTATTCTAGGTGGGGTGATTTAAGGTTGGGAACCTATTAGGACTTCCACATACCCAAATCACTCTAAAGATTAAAAAATGATAAGAGAAAACAAAGAGAAAGTTAGTATGTGATTAAGAAGATAATTAAGAAAAATAACAAGAACTTAATTTTACCTTGCTAACTCAATGATGCACTTCCTTTGCAAAGTTTTCTACTTTTTTGTGATTTTCTTAATTTCTAAGTGAGTTTCTCAATCCACTTAATTACTAACTAAAACCCTTTTTTTGTGTTTTTCTTTGATGAACTTCTTACTTACTAATTATAACTTTTGCTTTCGTCATTTTTGAATGAGAATGAGAGTAGTAATGAAGTTGTGAAGTTGTTGTGTATTTTTGTTGTGCTTTTTGAGAAGTTTTTTTTTTTTTTAAATGAAAACGAAGGGGGGTATTTATAGGGAAAATTAAGTGATGAATTAGGGTTTGAAGGAGGTAGAAAATCAGATTTCTAACCCAAAAATCTGATTTTTACCATCCTACATCACCTTAATGACATCACACTAATGACATCATCAAATCTCCTCAAATCTTCCTACATCATCAAATTTATTGGAAATACAAATATTCTTATTCTCTTTAGATTTGATTTTGATCTTACACTAATGAGGCAAAATCCGATTTTCAACCAAAATTTTCGTCCTAAATACATCCTAAAACGTAAAAGTGCATTGAAAAACGTGATGGAAAAGCTGACTGGGCAATTGCGCGGAGCGCAGGAGCCTGCGCTAGACACAGCCTTAGTGCGCTTGATGCACAGGCATGCGTCTGGCGCATGTAGCCATTGTGTGCTGGGCGCACGATTGTGCGTCTGGCGCATGATCATGTGCCCACAGCCTGAATTTTCCGAAAAAAGTCGGATCTTTTGGCTCTTACACTTTGGCTTTGTTTCTGATTCTCTTTCCTTTTCATGATTTTTATTCCTTAACCAATGGATAAAAGGATGTTATTGGTGGTTAAACAATATATTCTTATTCTTTATCCAATGGATAATGACTTGATCACCAAGAAAACTGATTCCCACCAGTTTTGAGAGACGATTAAAACTCCGGCGCCTAATCGCGACTCATTTTTCAGTTTTTCAAAAATCTAACTTAAAACTTGACGAAAACTCGTCGAATTAGTAAAGACGAGCATGATTCTACAACAAATCATTTTATTAAAACTGGTAGTTATTGACTACGACTTACGAAGAATTGTATGACTAAAACGCAAAACGAAAAACCAGATGACAGAATGAAACTCGCGCTACGAGATGAAACGTGCATTTGGAGGGGCGCACGCTCCACGATGCATGACGGTTTTCATTATTTTTATTCCTTTTCATAATTTTTTTTTTTAAATCTTATGCATAACAGGGGTTTTAAAAGTCAGTGTGCGCGACGCACAGGCTATGCGTCTGGCGCACTGTTTTTCCTAGGGGTGTAAGTGGACTGCGAAAAGTCCAAAATCCAATTCAGTCCAGTCCAAATTTGTCGGACTGGACTAGCCTACAAAAAATTTGGACTGGACTCGGACTCAAATTTTCAAGTCCAAATATTTTCGGACTGGATTTGGACTCACCCCTTTGGAGTCCAATAAGTCCAATCCAGTCAATAAAAATATTTTAGCATGTAATAGATAAATACACATATACATATACTATATATTTAAAACCAAGCTAAGCTTGCCCTAGTGGTTGAGATTGTGTCTTCCAACCTTGAGGTTGGGGGTTCAATTCCCACTAGGGGGACTTTGAGGGTAGGGACAATTTCCCTTAGCCTCTCCCTTTACTCTCAGAGAATCTAGCCCGCTACCCGGGCCGAGTTAACCAGTATGAGGTTCCAGTCTGGAAGGGCAATCTTACCAATAAAAAAAATATAATATGCATTTCAAAAAAAATCTTTAACATTTTTGTTGAAATTTTGGACATTTTAACATTCCCGCTATAAATTCTTTTACCTGGCTTCAGAATTTTCACTTACCCTCCAAAAGTCTAAGTGAGAACTGATAACTGAAATTGCAAAAGTTTTTTTTGGCAATTCAAATTTTTTATTGATAACAAAAAAAAAATGAGTACAACCTCAGGAAACACCAAGGGACTAAAACTAAAGATGATCAGACTCCCACACCTTCTAGAAAAGGTTTGGAGCTAACCACCCTTAGAGAAATACCCAATTTGCAAAAGTTACTTTAACCCTTTCGACGCCTTTTGTATTTTGCAATTTGCATTTTATAAGACTTTAAATATGTATGTAACTTACTTTGTGGAATCGATGTAATGAATCTAAAATTTCAAATTTCAATGTATCAATCATGAGAAAACATTGTGAACCTAAATTGGTTAAAAAAATATAACATAATAATCGGGCTGGACTGGACTAGATTCGGACTCAAGAAAAAAGTTTCGGACTGGACTGGACTGGACTCAAAAAAAAATTGGATCTGATTTGGATTCAATTCCTTGAGTCCATAAAACTTTGGACTGGATTTGCATTTGGCAAATTCCAATCAAGTCCAATCCACTAACACCCTTAGTTTTTCCTTGTTTTCGCAATTTTTTCGGTTTTCTTTGCTTATAAATTGCTCGTTTCTTCGAACGACTTTTCACAATGCTTTCCTACGCTTTAACACTTCGACATCCGTAATAAGAATTCACACTACAACTCATATTCAAACACTCAAACTCACATCCAAACACATTCATACCTTCGAATTTCCTATTTCAAGCTTCAAGATTTCTCATCCTCCAGATCGTAATACAAGACCCAGGCGACAAAGGTATAATTTCTAAGGTTCAATTCCAATTTAATTCCTTTTTTACTAACAATTTACTTATCATAATCTAGATCTTGAAAGAAGTAACGCTCTCTTGTACATTCTTCCGTAAATTTCTCGTTTTTTATATTCATATTCATATGCATAATTATATGATTTAATGCTCTCATCACCTCACATGCTTATTATTGTTAATCAAGACCTAAAGAAATGTTTTAACGCCTAATAAGATAATTGGACAATTGGATTAGGTTTCCAGTAATTTGATTGCAAAATAACATGTCACCAAAAATTAGTCTTTTGCGTGTTTAATGAACCGACATAGATTAATTTTTACAATGCATTAAACTAATATGTGGTTATTTATTTGCATAAAATTTGATATGAATCGATAATAAGTAGAGGTCATCAATGGGCGTATTTGATTCCTGATCTTATTCGTACCTTCTCCCCGAACTTAATCTTTGGCTCAATGACCATCTATGGAGTCATGACGGGGAAATCTACATTGGATAAGTCCCTAAAGTTGTCCCTATGATTTCCCAATATCCAATTAGGTTTATGAGTCTTTTGGTTGGCGACTTCTTTACTTCAAAACGAATTTCAATAAACCCTTGACAATAAGGTAGTCAAATACGCGCTCATCCCGCGTACACAATAAAAACACGCCTACAATAACAGACGGTTGTAAGCCACATTGAAGGATGATGTGCGTGCACAGCTCGTGATGATTTGTTGAAGTTAACGGATGTCAATTTCATCCCTAAGCCAAAGAAAACTTTTAGTTAATTTGACATGTCCATTTTTGAGGTAATGTCTAACAATGGTTTCTAAAATGTTGCTAAGGGTGGCACAATGATAAATCGTGGGGGCGATAAGAAGAATGTTGTACACCGCAGGATCATATGGCAATGATAGCTATGGTAGGGATATTTTCATATAAGGTGTTGCTTGGTCAAAAGTCTGTGTAATGAAAACCATGGTAATAAAGGCCATGTCTTTGCAGCGTGTCTAGACCAAAGAACAAACAAGCTGAAAGCACACAAAAGTATTGTGCATTGGAACTTGACTTCAGAGGAAATGGTGTTCTATTCGAGTCGGTCGGGAGCAATGCGAGGTTGATTGTATATATAATAGTGAGAAGTCGTTTTGGATTGTATTTAAGTGTCTCAGGATTGATTGAGGCCTCAGTGTCGCTTCGTTTGTGAGTAGGAAGTGTGTTGCATTAGATGGATGTATGATGAGTAATGGTGATGTTTCATTGTAGTGTTTACTTTCAAGTATTCCTCATGAACAATAATCTCCATAATGTTGGGAGATTGTTAGATTTTCTAGTGATGGTGGCATGAGGCGACATGAGTTTGAAGAAGCAAACTTTAATTTGGAGTGTATACCCTTAGTAAGTTGAAGCGTCAACTCAAGGTATATATTTTTGTGTCTAACAGTAGCATTGGTGTGCCCACTCTGTAATAGGTGGATAAATTATAATGTTCCCATACATGATCGTCGTTAGTCAACTTTTGACAGTATAAGCTTTGAATGACAAGTCTTTACAGACAGAAGGAGTAAAATTCTCCAAACAAAGCCGAATCCAAGTTAAAAACCATGAAAGTTTTTACATTTTCACATATACTGAATGGGGAGCCAAACAAGCAATAATAATTGTATAGAAGTATCAAATATTTACTAGTATATTTACTAGTATATTAGCTAGTATTACCCTTGTATCTATTTTAGTATTTCTCTTGTACTGTTTTCTACAGCTGTTAATATAGCTGTTATTTTTGTCTTCTTATTGATGAGATATTTTGGCATGTTGCCAATGATGAGGTGTCCCCTGGGGATTGTAATACTTTCAGTATAAAAGCTGCAATATGATCATCCTAGGTTTTCGTGAGCCTAAAATATTTGTGCCGCCTTTCTCTAAAAATGCTTACTTTGTTTGTTCTTCATGGTATCAGAGCACACTAGGTGCAGTTCATAAAATTTCTCTCAAAATTTCAAATTTTTATTTTTAAAAGCCCCAAATTTAACTCTGGAGGTACAGGGTGAGGTTGTAGACATTAGCTTTGAGCTAAGAAAATTGTTTTCTATGGCTGAAAAACAAGTCATTCCCTATTCTGACCCATATTATCTGGGTAACTCTGATAACTCTATCGCACCACTCTCAAGTATCATCTTCAATGGCAACAACTATCTTCCATGGAGCAGAAGTGTAAGAATGGCATTGGGAGCTAAAAACAAACGTGGCTTCATTGATGGTAAGCTTCTTAAAACCTGCTTCTGATTCTGAGGATCTTAGTAAATGGACTAGGAATGATTACATGATTAGATGCTGGTTGTTTGCTTCTGTCACACCTGAAATAGCTGATGTTTTAATCTTAAGTGAATCTGCTAAGGGGTTTTGGGATGACTTAGTTGAGAGATATGGTCAGTCAAATGCTCCTCAGTTGTATTCTATTAAGAAAGAAGTAGCTGGTTTGATGCAAAATGAAATGACTGTAGTATATTATTATGGGAAATTAAAGAAATCTTGGGATGAGTTGAATGTTTTGGATGGATTTCCAGAGTGTACTTGTGGTGCTTTGAAGAAAATCATTGAAAGAGAGGCACAGGGTAAAGTGATAGATTTTCTAATAGGTTTGAGTAACAAATATGATAGTGTGAGATGAGGTATCCTGGCTATGGATCCTCTACCAACTATCAACAAGGCTTTCCAGCTTGTTCAACAAGCAGAAAAGCAGAAGCAAGTAAGTGAGAACATGGAGTCTGGGATTGAAGCTAGTGCTTTGTTTGCCAACAATAGTACTCATAATGCAACACAACAAACTAGAGGGAATTTCCAAGCTGTGAAAGGAAATTTCAAAGGGAAAGAAAGCAAGGAAGAGAAGATGAGGAAGTATTTTTGTGATCATTGCAAAATGAGAGGTCATACTAAGGAGGGTTGTTTCAAGCTTAATGGATATCCATTCTGTGATCATTGTCAAATGAAGGGTCACACCAAGGAAGGCTGCTTCAAAATACATGGATACCCAGATCGTTTCAAAGGTGCACCTCAAAGAGAGAAGAGAACTATGTCATATGCTGGTAATATTGAAGGGAAAGAAGAAGGCAGAACTCAGCAGAAACCTTTGGATTTTGGAGGACAGAAAGACAACAACATGGTGAATAGCTTGGTAGAACAGGTGCTGAAAGCTTTGTCCATCAGACAGAGTGAAGGAAGTAGCAGCTCTGTTAACAACTCTCAAATGAGCAACTTTGCAGGTATCATCTCTTCAAATAGTGCTCAATCATATTATGAAATGCTTGGAAAAGACACCTGGATAATTGATTCAGGTGCCTCTGAGCACATGGTGAACTGTGATAAGTTTTTCTTTGAAAGAAAAACATTGAACAAGGCTGTTCATGTTGGAATGCCAGATGGAACAAGGAGATGAGTTCTATCTATTTGGGGCCAAAGTTGACCCTAAGGAATGTGTTGTACATACCTGAGTTCAAGCACAACTTGCTTTCTGTTGCTAGAGTAATACAATAGAACAAGTTGAAGGTGTTTTTTTTCTGAAGAAAGATCTGTGTTTCTGGACCCTTCTAATGGTGAGATAATAGGAGGAGGAAGCAGATATGGAGGAGTGTATCAGCTGGATCTTGTGAGTGAGAAGTGCAGAGGGAATGAAGATTTTGTAAGGAAGTCTTCTATGAAGGAATGTAATAATGTAGTAGTTGGCAAAAAGGGAAAACAATATGTCATGTTATTGCATCAAAGACCGGGGCACACTTCTTTGTCCAAACTTAAACACATTTCTCACTGTGAATGCAATGGATTATCTGAGTTATTTTGTGACACTTGTTGTCTTGCAAAACATCACAGGCTCCCTTTCCCTATTAGCAAATCTATTGCTGAAAATATTTTTGATCTTGTCCACATTGACTTGTGGGGTCCATACAGGGTGCAAGCCATTACAGGTGGAAGGTATTTCCTAACCATTTTAGATGATCATTCAAGAGTCACTTGGACTTTCTTGATCAATAATAAAGAGCAGGTCAAGACTATTTTAGTTAATTTCATTGCCTATGTTGAGAATCACTTCAAAGTGTCTATCAAGAATATAAGAATAGACAATGGAACAAAAATTGTTCAAAGTGAGTGTGGGAAATTAATTGCTGACAAAGGAATTTTCCAGCAAAAGAGTGCTCCTAGAACTCCCCAACAGAATGGGAGAGTTGAAAGGAAGCACAAGCACTTGGCTGAAATCGCTGTGGCTATGAAGATACGAGCTAATCTTCCAAATAAATTTTGGGGGGAATGTATCCTTCTTTGCCACACACATTATTAATATGCTTCCTAGTGCAGTGATTGAATGGCAAACACCATTTGAAAGATTGATGAAAAGACAACCTGACTACAGCTTGCTCAAGGTAGTAGGTTGTTTGTGTTATGCTACAAATTCTCATACAAAAGGTGATAAATTTGCTCCAAAGGCAAAAAGATGTGTTCTGCTGGGTTATCCTAGTGGTCAGAAGGCATACAGAGTCTATGATCTAGAAGATCATAAATTGATGATATGCAGGGATGTGATATTCATGGAAAATATTTTTCCTTTCAAGAGCAAAGAACAACAGGAGGAAGAAAATTTTCTGTATTTTCCTCACTTACAACATGGATCTTATGATGCAGATCCACCTCAATTTCATGATGCAGCAGCTGACATTGAAGGAGATGAAGTTCAAGAGACTGTTGTTGAACAACAACAACAGATGCTCTTGCTGAACCTATTCATACTCAACCTACAGCTCCTGCTCATGTTCAAGATGTTGTCAACTTAAGAAGATCTGGAAGAGAAAGCAAATTACCTTCCAGATTTGATGACTATGTTATGACCACTAAAAATGTGGTTGACAGAAGAGAAGCAAACTCTAGTAACAATCAAGTAGGGGCAAACATGGTGATGATTACCTTGGATCACAAGGATTATTATGATCATGAATATGTTGCTTCTCTTAGCAATGTTCTCAAAGAAAGAGAACCTACAACATATTTTGAAGCATCTCAACATGCCAAGTGGAGAGCAGCTATGGAAGAAGAGTTGTCAGCATTGGAAAAGAATGGAACTTGGGTTATTACTACACTTCCAGAAGGAAAGAAGGCTCTAGACAATAAGTGGGTATATAAGGTGAAATTCAAGCCAAATGGAGATGTTGAAAGATACACGGCAAGATTAGTAGCTAGAGGAGATAGGCAAGTGAAAGGCAAAGACTACAAAGCTACTTTCTCTCATGTTGCTAAGTTTGCTACAGTGAGAACTATGATTGCCCTTGCCACAAAAAAGGGGTGGAAGCTTTCTCAATTGGACATAAACAATGCTTTCTTGCATTGTCATTTAGAAGAAGAAGTGTATTTGAAGATCCCACATGGTTATGATAAACATGACAACCAAGGGAAGGTATGTAGGCTAAAGAAGAGTCTTTATGGCCTGAAACAGGCGTCAAGACAGTGGAACATAGAATTGAGGAATTTTCTCAAACACCTTGGCTATACTCAATGTCCAAGAGATCGTTCTGTTTTCTTCAAGAAGAATCAAGACAAGATCAGCATAGCTCTTGTTTATGTTGATGATTTGTTGCTCACTAATGATGATCATTCATCATCTTAAGCAAAGCCTTGATAATGCCTTCACAATCAAGGATTTAGGAGAATTGAGGTATTTCCTTGGTATAGAAGTTGCCAGAAATGATCAAGGCACTATCATTAACCAAAGAAAGTACACTCATGACTTGATTCATGATGCTGGTTTGCAAGATTGTGTAGCTGCAAAGTTTCCTTTTCCTAAGGATGTCAAATTAAGCATAGATTCAGGAGATCTTCTGGAGGATCCTGAAGTTTATAGAAGATTGATTGGTAAACTTTTATACCTCAATCTATCTAGACTAGACATCACATTTTCTGTTCAACAACTGAGTCAATTTATGAGCATGCCTCGCAAACCTCATCTACAAGCTGCTTTACATGTGATAAGATATTTGAAAGGAACACAGGATTATGGATTATTTTATCCAAAACATGGCGGAGAAGATTTTATAGCTTACTCTGATGCTGACTGGGGCACTTGTCCTTTTAGTGGGAGATCACTCACGGCTCTCGCATATTTATAGGAGGTCAGTCTAGTCTCTTGGAAGACCAAGAAACGAAGGTCATACCAAAATCTTCTTGTGAAGCTGAACTAAGAAGCATGTCCATGACCACAGCTGAAGTGGCTTGGCTTACAAGACTCTTTGAAGATTTACTTCAATCCTTTCATCAGCCTGTCACCCTTTTCTGTGACAACATTTCAGCTGAGTATATTGCTCACAATGAGGTGTTTCATGAAAGAACCAAACACCTCAAGCTTGATTGTTATTATATTCGTGAAAACATTGATGCAGGCTTGATCCAAACTGCTCATGTCAGAACATCTTTACAAATTGCAGATATTCTCATAAAATCTCTTCCAGCAGCTCAACATTCCTTCCTTTCTTCCAAGTTGGGCCTTGTGTGCCTTCCCTCAAGTCCAACTTGCGGAGGGGATATAGAAGTATCAAATATTTACTAGTATATTTACTAGTATATTATCTAGTATATTAGCTAGTATTACCCTTGTATCTATTTTAGTATTTCTCTTGTCTTGTTTTCTACAATTGTTAATATAGTCGTTATTTTTGTCTTCTTGTTGATGAGATATTTTGGCATGTTGCCAATGATGAGGTGTCCCCTG